>MU783031.1:20742-72594 GCA_026770625.1 Nicotiana glauca | reverse complement strand
AATGGAGTTGTGGGTCCCTAAGATAAACAAAGAATGAATTTTGGTCCAAAATCATCAAATATGACAAGGAATAAGATATGGTAAAGATTCCCTCAAATTGGTAGGTGATCCGTAATTTTAGGAAGTAATGGGAAGAAGACCAAATTAAAGAATGGAAAAATATTAAAAACTATGAAAGTGCAAGAGGGGACCATCTGATTTTTTTTTCTTTTGTTTTTTTTTTAAAAAAAAATCCTTTTTCTTTTACCTTTTCTTTGGTTAATCAAAATAGCAACTAAAATAATTAAAAAAAATAACTTAACTAACGTTGAAATGCAAAAACTGGAGGAGTCATTTTTCTTGTTTTCTTATGTTTTTATTCTTTCTTTTATTCTAAATATGAATTAAAACAAGCTTTATAAAGATACTAGTATATTTAAGATAATAAAGAAAATATTTAGAGAAGACATATAACTATTATATTAATAAAATTTAAATACTACTCAATATATACTAAATGTAAAATATTTTTGAACTTTTTCTTCTTATCTTTTTTTTTGAAAATAAAATGCCAAGACCGTTTTTTTGTAATTTTTTTTTTTTTATGAAAAGTAAGAAAAATTAAAAGTTGATAGTAAAACCCAATTAGCTAAAATAATTGAAAATATTTTTTGTAGNTTTTGAACTTTTTCTTCTTATCTTTTTTTTTGAAAATAAAATGCCAAGACCGTTTTTTTGTAATTTTTTTTTTTTTTATGAAAAGTAAGAAAAATTAAAAGTTGATAGTAAAACCCAATTAGCTAAAATAATTGAAAATATTTTTTGTAGTTTTTTTTTTTATTACTTGAATGAAATAAATATGCATAGACAACATTCACAAATAACAGAGAATGCCATAAAAATCCACGGAATTGCAAACCAATGAAAAAAATTATTTGTTTTGAATTTATGGGAGTATTTCTCATATAGGGCAAAAAATCACGTGCTCACAACCACAAGTTCAAATTTTTTTTTGAAATTTCGTGTCCAACAATAACAATAAGTTGAGATAAACTAAAATGACGAAGTAATAAAACTTGTAATAAAATCTATCAGTCAAATCAATAACAATTTTGTTTTTGCTAATAAATCAAGAACAATTATGAAAATAGTGTATGGCATCAGAATCCCACTTTTATTTCTATCCACGCGGATGCACCACAAGTTAAATAGGCCTGCGTAAGAAAAAGATATTTAGAAGAAAAAGACAAATTACGTGCACCTTCAATTAAACTCGACGGATTGCATTTTTAATTTTGTCCTCGAGATTCTTTTTTATTAAGACTAGTGTTAATACCTGAGCGCGATGCACGGATACGAATTATATCAAATTGTAATTTATGTTATTTGAATTAAGTACAAATAATATTAAAATAAAAACTTTTTAGAGAAAAGTTATAGTAATTGAGAAGTAGGACATGAAACTATTTTTCAAATCGTGTAGTAGATAACCTATTTTACTTTTTATATTTGTAACGACCCTGTTGAGTTATCCCACATCGGAGGGATTTGAGATCTTTGGTCTCCTTATATGGCTTGGGCAATCCTCACCTCACAAGCTGGCTTTTGGGTTGAGTTAGGCCCAAGGTTCATTCTTATCGTGGCATCAGAGTCAGGCACGTCCCAGTTATTGTTACCGATGTTGGGCCCCCATTTATGTTATCCACGCTCCAGAGGCCTTGGCGTGAGGGGGGTTTTGAGTTGGTACCACATCGGAGGGATTTGAGGTCATTGGTCTCCTTATATGGCTTGGACAATCCTCACCTCACAAGCTAGATTTTGGGGTTGAGTTATGCCCAATGTCCATTCTTATTAGGCCTAAAGAATGTTAAACTTGTCATGTTGAGATCTGTCTTGTTTAAGCACATTAGATCTATAGTTTTAAAAAAATTTACGCATATTTAACCTGTTTTTAAAAAGTTTATTATCCAACCCATTTTTAATAAATAATATAGATGGATAATTATTCTTTTATCCATTTTGTCACCTCTAATCTAAGGTGAGAATCTCCTTCCGCCCCCTAGATACGCCCATGGGTACAAGGTGCCACTTGATTCGTTTCTCAAATGTTAACGGTTTGATGTGCTACATAAGTTAAGAATAATTTGAGCTAAATTCATTTACCAATTAAACTCAATCACTAATCTGAAGTGTGAGTACTTAAATGTATCATTGGTTTTACTTTACTTTACTACTATTAATAAGAGGGAATGTGAGGAGCATTCGGTCATTTGACAAAAAACCCAACTCATTTCCTAAAATACTCGTTCATGTTAACATGCTTGCCTGACACTCACAAGGCTATCATTGCCTTTTCAGTGTTTCGACTCCAATTTTGTAGTACAAAATATGGGCCCATCAAACTTCTCATTCAACAAGTATTGTGCAGTTCTCAAGGATATAATAAAGCGTGGGTCCCACCAAAACTTTTAGTAACATGAAGTTTTTTTAAAATATTTTTCTTCCTTACGTTGGATCATAGAACATGCAAATTAGTTGTAAGAATTCTATAAAATACAAAAATAAAATAAAATAAGTAATAGTATTCTATAGCTAAGACGTAAGTATACGATATAATAAAACATAAAAAGCTAAAAAGGATAATATCCTAAAGAACCAGCTTTACATAATAATTTAACCAACAAAAATGTAATAGTGACTTAATGAATCTAATGTAAAACAAAAAAAGGTAATATAGTACAGCAAAAAATATGTTAAAGAGAGTTTATAAATCTGATGTAAAACAAAAGGTAAGATACAATCGTTAAACCAACTCTACCTAATGATCCTCCTAGATTGGGAGGAGGTTTAATATATATATAAAAAAGTATGCAAATAAAAAATATTAAAATGAGTTAATGGATATAATATAGAACAAAAAGTAAAACAAAATCCGTATGATATAGAATAAACACGTCAAGTCTAATAATTTAAAAATACTTAGATAAGGTACAAATGACATACAATGTAGTGATCATTTTAAGAATAAAAAAGAAAAGTAAAACAAAACTATTTAAAAACATGTTTTTCTTCTCTAACTATCTCATTTTTTTCAACTTTAAGCTTTAGGGTTTATGGTTAGAATTTACGAGGACCAAAACTAACAAAAGTAAAATGAAAGCTCCTTTTTGGAGAATATTTTTCTTATTAATTTAGAGTTTATTTATTTGAGCTTAAAGTGATTAAAACTTAAAAATAACAATAAAAAGGGTGTGAGAGAGAGGTACTTATGTCCCCTTTTCTAATATATCATTTTTGTTTGAAATTTAGAGATTAAAAAAATTAAGTAGACACATAGATCAAACAATTTATTGTGAAAAAAATTAATCATTATTAGGTAGTCTTAGTTAGTTGGTTTGCATATTGATTTATAAAAGATCAATAAATCTATTTGTTTTACATGTTGAAACTATTGGCACGATCAACACTAAAAATTATTGTGGAAAAGACAATCTAAAAGAAGATCTTACATTACCAAAAATAATACAATAACGAATGAGAGAAATGAAGCCATTGGGAAAAACAAGTTAGTCAAAATATCCTAGAAATGAGAGTATAAGACTGTATTGTTCATATTTTCACGTTTTCTACAAAATTTTAGTATCAAACGAATAACAAATTGAAATCGTAAATGTATTTATAATGTCCAAATTAGATTAGCAATTTAAAACAAAGACAACTAGAAACAAGCACAAGCTAAATAATATCACAAGATTAACACATAGTCGAAATTCATGCTAAAATTTGACAATATACAACCCATTGCTTGGGCCCGGGCATAGCACGGGCCAACTTTTACTAGTGGGATATACATATACAGTAACTGAAGCATGCTTATTTGTATATCAGTATAAGTAGTATCGAACTATCGATTGAGACCCTGAACATTTAAAGCGATCGCTGTAGTTGTTATCTTATCAAGAAACTAAATGTGGATTGATGGGCGAAGTTTGATCTAGACTCTATTATTATTTATCATGCTTTATGTTGGATTTTATGTATTTAATTATATTAAATAGTAAAAGAGGGTGAATGGAAAATGAAGGAAAATGAAATTTTTGAGTGAAATTTTAAATTTTTCCCTTGGCAAAGGGACAATGTCCCATATTGGAAGAGGGAAAAGTTTTTGATGGGTATATAAGCAATTGCTCTTCTTCTAGTTAATCAAGAGTTAAGAAGAAGGCAAGCCTCGCGTCGTCGTCATCGTCGTCGCTCGCTCGGCTCTGCTCCGGCTCCGGCTCTGGCTCCGGCTTGAGTAAATAGCCATTTATGTTATGGCATTTATGTTGTGGCCGTTTTGCATAAACAGTCATTCTGAAGAGTTGCACCTCTTCAGATTCCAGCCTAACTTTGGCTATAAATACAAGGCTATTTTGCTCAGATTTTTTATACGATTTTCTGAGTTTCTCCTCCTCCTTCTGCATATTTTTAACATCAAACAAAGCAACAGTAAGTATGATTTGCTACCGAACTTTGTGTTCGTTGAAACACTGGAGTTTGAAGTACCACTACACCAGTGTGTAATTCGTTCTATTCTGATTAAATAATCCATAAACTTGGGTACTAGGAGGGGATTAAATTCCTTAAGGAAACACTGTGAATTTAGTGGACTCGAATTGATTTCTATCTCTTTACGTTTTCTGTTTATATATTATTCTGCTTTTTTTTCTTTCTAGAATTAGTTTACAAATACAATTTACTAACAAGCTTAAGGAATTTAATATATTTTCTGCATTTGTACTCACTATTTTGAGAGTAAAACCTTTATGGTTTTGTACTCTATTGGAGCTTAAAATCTATATTATTTTAACGTTTGTGTCATTCTTTTACAGAAATGACTAATGATAATGTGAACCAATTTGTTCCAACGGTGACTGCCAATGCCTCAATGAGCCGAACAACACCGGCAACATTAGCATCGGCGGAGAAGCCCGAAAAATTTTCTAGGATTGATTTCAAGCGCTGGCAACAAAAGATATTCTTCTATTTGACTCCTCTAAGTCTCCAGAAGTTTATCAAGGAAGATATTCCTATGCTGTCTGATGAAACTCTAGAAACTGAATGCTTTCTCGTGATTGAGGCGTGGAAGCACTCAGATTTTTTGTACAAGAATTCTATTCTAAGCGGGCTGGAGGATGCTTTGTATACCGTCTACAGTGGCGTGAAAACGTCAAAATAACTGTGTATTGCGCTTGAAAAGAAATACAAAACTGAAGATGTCGGGTTGAAGAAGTTCGTTGCTACAAAGTTTTTGGACTACAAAATGGTAGATAACAAGTCTGTTATTACCCAAGTCCAGGAATTGCAAGTGATTATTCACGATCTCCTTACTGAAGGTATAAATCAAATTAATACTGATGTTGAAAGTAGTAATCTTAGTATTTTTACTAATAGAAATTTCATTGAAGGTCTTGTCATCAATGAAGCATTCTATGTAGCAGCGATGATTGAGAAGTTGCCTCCTTTGTGGAAGGACTTCAAAAACTACTTGAGACACAAATGCAAGGAGATGTCCCTTGAAGATCTCATTGTTCGGTTGAGAATCGAAGAGGACAACAAAGCTGCTGAAAAGAGAGGCCGTGAAAACTCAACAATAATGGGAGCAAATATTGTTGAAGAGAACAAAAAGGGAAAGAAGGCTTCTGAACTGAAATACAACCCAAGCAAGAAGTGGTTCAGTGGAAATTGCTATAACTGTGAAAAAGTCGGACACTAATCTACGGGGTGTCGTGCTCTGAAGAAAGACAAGAAGAAGGGTCAAGCAAACATGGTTGAAAAGCATAATGATGTTGATGACTTATGTGCCATGCTTTCCGAATGCAACTTGGAGGGCAATCCTAAAGAGTGGTGGATTGATTATGGAGCCACTCGCCATGTTTGTGCTGTTAGAGAAGCTTTTGATACTTATGCTCCTATTGGACCCGATGAGACACTTTCTATGGGAAATTCTGCAAAGGCGAAGATTGAAGAATGTGGGAAGATATTTCTCAAAATAACTTCCGGCAAAGTGGTGACTTTGAACAACGTCCCTCATGTTCCTGAGATTAGAAAAAATTTAGTCTCTGCTGGACTTCTTGTTAAGAAAGGTTTTTAATGTTTTTTTGTTTCCGATAAGGTTGTAATAAGTAAGAACGAAATATTTGTAGGAAAATATTACCTTACTTACGGCCTTTTCAAGCTGAATGTAATGGTTGTTGAAAATAATAATAAAATTTCAGCTTCGTCTTACTTACTTGAGTCAAATGAATTATGGCATATACGTTTGGGTCATGTTAATTATAAAACCTTGCGAAAAATGATTAATTTGGAAGTATTGACTAAATTTGAATGCGACGAATCAAAGTGTCAAATATGTGTGGAATCTAAGTATGTTAAATATCCTTATAAGTCAGTTGAAAGGAATTCAGATTCTTTAGACTTAATTCACACATATATTTGCGATATGAAGTCAATACCATCTCGCGGTGGAAAGAAGTATTTAATAACTTTTATTGATGGTAGTACTAGATGTCGACACCCCCTTTTTCTCTAGAGCGAGATCGGGTTTACGACATTCGGGAAGACAACTCAATTCCTGTTTGGGAATTGGGTTTTTGGAATTGAAGAGTCGCCACCTAATGATTAAATGCATTAGGACACTAAGGGTTTTGAATTTGAAAACCAGAGTTCGGGTAAGGGCTAGACATTATCTCGAGGGGAAGGTGTTAGGCACCCCTCAAGATCCACTAGTGTGGTTCCCGGCCATGCTATGTTGTGACTTCAAATGCAAACAACAAGTAGACAAACAAGAATTACAAATACAAAGAGGGATTTTCGCATAATGGTTGCAAGGGATTAAGGAAGTTAAAGAAACTGAATTTTGATAGAGGAAGCAGTTTTAAAATCTTGAATAAAAGAGTAAAAAGGGAAATTTTTACATAGTTGCTGCAAGTTAAAAGCAGTTTAAAAGCTGAAGTTTGGCAAAAAATAAAATGGACATATAAGGGAAATGGTCCTAGGTTTACACATAATATGGATCACCCCGCACAACACCCGATAACCGTTTATACACGTGGTGTTATCGCGTGGTCATCATATCCATATCTACCCTTTCCTACCCCATTCAGGTATTAAGCGCGAAATGGTATCGTTACCAATAACATGCTATTACCCGTCCCAATCCTATCAGTCTTGGAGGCATTTAGGACTACTAATCCTAAATGGAGGAAGCTTGGCTTTTAGAGGTTGAAAATGATAAAATTCTAGGGCGTCAATCAAAACACATAATGTAATTAATGGGGGGATAAAATAATTAAAGTCTCAAGTAGGCCTCCTCAAATCACAGAAATCATGTAGTTTAGCACGCCTTACATATACTAATTAGGTCTGAATTAAACTTAAACGTTAGGCGGGCTGGTTCATTACATATTTTCAGACAAAAAAGTCCACATTAGGCTCGCCTGGTTGTAACTTATCAAAGACTGATGTAATCAGTTAACTACCTACTGGTTTGCCTAAGTGATAACCTATAGGCATGGCATCTACTGGTTTTAGAAAAAAAGAAGTAAACTGATTACAGAAAGTTGCCAGTTTTAACAGAATGATACGAGTTCTGCAGGTGGTTACTACTGACAGGCTAATCTTAAAACGAGTGATTCAGATTTGGTTGATAGTTCCTATAGGCATGCTTTCTAGCGTCGTTAATTTTAAACACTTTTACAGGCGTAGCAGGAGTGCAGAAATCCTACGAACATGGTATCTAGGATGCAATTGATTATTATTTGACCTATAACTGTTTGCCTAATGATAGATGCAAAAATGCAGAATCTTAAAGACATGGCCTCTATATGCAGAATTCTTAAGAGCAGGATATCTATATGATATACAAAGTTCTTATAAGCATGGTTTCTATATATGACAGTGCAGAATTCCTATGAGCATGATTTCTATATATGAAAGTGTAGAATTCCTATGAGCATGATTTCTATATATGAAATTGCAGAATTTCAAAGAAAACTCCTATATACAGGATATCTACCCTTAAGCATACATAAATAACCCTTCCCTTTTTACTAAAACCCCATAAGTTATTACAAATTTATTACAGACCAAATGAATCAAACAGAAAATAAAATTACATCAGAGCTTTTAAGATACATCCAAGGAGCCTAATTAAGACCCAAGGTCTAACAAAATGATATGAACCAACTGCCGGGATCAGGTTCCAAAGACTTTCTCTTATATGGAGTATGTCAAAGTTCCAAGGAGTTTCAAGAACTCCAAGCAATGCTTACAGCAAATATCATTACAAAACTGAATTAAAGTGCAGTGTGGAAGGGCCAACCCTTCAATGTCCAAGTTCAGAGGGAACTCAAGGTCCCAAGGCAGGGCTTATTGGAGGGGGGCAAAACTTAGAATCTAGGAACAAATATAAGTGCAATAGAGGGAATTAAAGGATGCCAAGGTAGGCTGGTGGTCATGCCCAACAACATAGAATGCTGGCACACCCCTGACCAGCCTACTAGCCAAACATTTGAGAGTTAGGACCTATTGAAGGTCAAGCCATAGCATGGGCAGTAATTAGGATACTGTCGGGCCAAGATTTTAACTCAGCACATAGAAGGGATTAGGGGTAGGGATTCATATGGGAACAGAAGCAAAGAAGGAAAAATACTTAGCATAAGTTACAGAACATGAACAACAAACCACACAAAAGAATGAAACTACAGAATAAACACATAGGGATGGGGCAAAAGTTTAAATAAAAGACATACCAATTTCAGAAAGAGACAAACAAAAGGGAGAAGAAGTCTTGCAAAGAGGCCACAGTACAAACATCAAGAGAGAATACTTCGTGTGTGAGTGTGAGTTTAGAAAAGACTCGAGTGTTGGTTGTCTTTGTGTCAATGAAAAAAGCAGGTATTTATAGGGTGAGAAACAGGCAGAAAATAAGGTATGGGCTATAATTCAGACATAATTAAGTAATACGTGTTCATTAAAAATTAAATTAATATCAAAGACTTCCTTTAATTAAGGAATTAAATCAAACGGTAGCATACAAGTGTTAAATAAGGAAAGAAATCACGTAGGGCTGAACATGTCAAATAAGGAAAATATTTTCAACACAGTACGAACACACAATATGTAATAGAAGTTAGGTTCATTAAACCTTAATTAAGGAAAGTTCTATAAGAATCCCATACTAGTGTAATTAAGGTAATGGGATCAAATTAACTTAAGTAGAAAGGTAGGGTCGAAAGTTCAAAGGAAAGTATTTCAACAAGTCCAAGAAACAAGGGAAATCAATACAATAAGGGAAGAATCAATTACAAGAGTGCAATCAGAATTACGTAAAGAGATTTGAAATCAGTCCACAATCAAAGGTTATTTTGAGAGGGAAATTTAACCTATAAAGAGTGCATTAACATTAAGTATGCGAGGCTAGATTTAATACAAAGAAGAGTGTCATGCAATCAAAAATCAGTGAGTAGAGGACTATATGAACATGGTAGTCATCTCATAGAAGAGGGAATATCAGATAGCATGCAAAAGGTCAAGTAAAAAGGTCTTATAGAGTTTAGCAAGAGGTCAGAATCGTATGAAGAAACAAAGTTGACACCAAGATTTTGAAACTCAGTCGAGCAGTAGAGGAAACAACTTCAGGAACTCAAATAGGTCCAAAGAGACTAGGGTTTTGAAATCAAATACGTTCAGAGATAAGAAACAAATAAATCACGTAACAAGTAGACTAAAAAACTCGAATGAACCCTAAATTCTAGGGTTTTTACCATTAATCGAATCTAGAGATGAAAACAAGTAAGTCAGGCAAAATATTAACGGAATAAGTTCAGAGATTTCAACGGAACTAAGACCTATAACACGTACTTCTCGGTAGAAGAAACTCATGAAAAACATAATAAATGAACAATCATGCAAAATACAGTAGAAGAAATCATAAGGACAAGGTAGAAGAAACACATAAGGATCACAGTAGAAGAAACACAGTAGAAAAAACATACAAGAATCATAGTAGAGTATGTTAAAAATCAAAGAAACCCTAAATCAGAGAAGGTGAAAGTTTAAAAAAAATGTTTTGAAAGAACCTTTTGAGAAAACGTTTGAGACCTTAAGATAAACACAGATCTAGAGAAATCAGAAGAACCTCGAAAGGTTAGGGTTTCAGAAGAAACCTAAAAGTGAGAAAGGCATGGAAAACTCGTGGATCTAAGCCAGAGAAGTTAGACTTAGGCTCGAACGACCATGATACGCCGGAGTAAAGCAGGAGACGACCATGGAACCCTGAATTGAGGGAAACCTGGGTAGATATCTTCAAGGTCAGGCCTTGAACGTTCAGAAAACCAGTGTATAAGAGCACCAAGGGGTGGGTGTAAGATCCCCATAGCTTTGGTGGCCATAGATTCCGATGGATCTCCGGTCTGAGACGGCAAGAGGCGGCTAGGGTTTGAGAACCCTCGAGAGAGTTTGAGAGAGTGAAGGGTTTCAGAGGCGGCGATTGGTGAGAAATGAGGTAGGGTAAAACGGTCGTTTGAATTAAAAAAGGAAGGGGATGAGGGGAGCCGTTGATATAAAAGATCAACGGCTGGGATTAAATGGGCTAAATGGGGACCGAGTTTGGGTATGATAGGAAAGGATATGGGTCGGGTTATAATAAAATTGGGTTGTTTGATTAGGGGTGTAATTAGGGGTTAAATTGAGGCTACAATTGCAATTGAAATGGCTATGTATTAAATAACCAATTTCTCCCCTTTAATTTATATAAAAATAGTTAAAATGATTTTAAAACAAATTAAAAGCACTGAACTAATTAATAATATATAAACATTAATCTAAAAATACTGGTAATAATTTTATAATTATAAAATACGGTTAATCGTAATATAGGTTGTGATTGTAATTTTATGCGATTTTAGTTTAAAAATATCAAATAAGTTTGTAAAAATATGCAAAAATCACCTTTATTATATTTTGGTGTAAATATGAGGATGAAAAATAAATTATACACAAAAAGGTAATTTTAAAAATAATTATGGGATTTTGTACTGCCAAAATAGACAATAAATCGACTTTGAAAATCTTAGAAAATTATGGAAAAATACCAAAACTCTTGGGCATGCTTATGTATGCATACATATACTATTTTGAAAATATTTTGAGTATATAAAATACATAGGAAAAAATTGGGTATCAACAGCTGCCCTTCTTTACCCGGGAATGATGAAAGAATTATCGGGTAAAGATATGATGACCAATTTTGACCGAGAGAGACGACTTGCAAAAGGTTTTGACCGAGCTCTGGTTTCTAAGTTGCCTACATATCCCTGGTTTTACAGGAATCGGGTCATATGTAATTCAGGATACATCGACGGAGTATGCCGATGGAGGTTTTCGAAGACACGGACGCAATATTTAGGTTGGGAAGGGTGGTCAGGGACTGATGGGTTGCGAGAACCGGGGCGAGATCGCTAATACTGTAATGGCCATTACCAACCAGTGTACTTGCAAATGAATAATACCAACATAGATTGTGCGTAAATTTAAACGCAATTCAAGTTCCCATTGGACCATGAATGTTGTCTTTGGACGGTTAGGATGATGTCCTCAGACCATGACGTCCTAGGCCATGAAGCATATAATAGAGGATTCGCAGGCTATGAAATGACGTTCTCGGGCTATGATAATGGTGCCTCCGAACCATGATGCCTTTGAATAATGATGTGCAGAATATAAAGCGGGGTCCTCGGGACATGGCATGGCGTTCTTGGGCTATGAAGATGGTGCCTCCAAACATGATGTCCTTGGACGATTTGGTAGTATTTCAGCCGATGAAATGCAAGATTTGGCGGTATTTCAGCCTATAAAATGCAAGATTTGGCGGTATTTCAGCCGATGTGAAGGATAAATATAAATGGCGATATTTCAGCCGAAAGAAATTTAAATAAAGCAGGCGATGTTTCAGTCGATGTAGAAAAATGTAAATGGCGATATTTCACCCGATATAGAGATTTAAATAAAGATGCCGATGTAGAAAAATGTAAATGGCGATATTTCAGCCGACAAAAATTTAAATAAGGTTGGTGATATTTTAGCCGGTGCGGAATTTAAATAAAATTGGCGATATTTTAGCCGATATAAAGATTTAAATAAAGTTGGTGATATTTCAGCCGATGAAAAGATTTAAATAAATTTGCGATATTTCAGCCGATGTAGAGATTTAAATAAAGTTGGCAATCTTTCAGCCATGCAGATGGAGGCAGAGCTTAACCTCGAAAGGCAGAATGGTAGCCTTATTCAATGTAAAGAAATGCAGGATGGAGGTAGAGCTTAACCTCGGAAGGCAGAATGGTAACCTTATGCAATGCAGAGAAATGCAAGATGGAGACAATGCTTAGTCTCGGAAGGCAGAAAAAGTAACCTTATGCAATGCGAAAAAATGCAGATGGAGACATTTCTTAGTCTTGGAAGGAAGAAAGGTAGCCTTATGCAATGCAGAGAAAAATGTAGACGGAGACAATGCTTAGTCTCGGAAGGCAGAAAGGTGGCCTTATGCAATGCAAAAAATGTAGATGGAGACAATGCTTAGTCTCGAAAGGCAGAAAGGTAGCCTTATACAATGCAAAAAATGCAGATGGAGACAGTGCTTAGTCTCGGAAGGCAGAAAGGTAGCCTTATGCAATGCGAAAAATGTAGATGGAGACAATGCTTAGTCTCGGAAGGCAGAAAGGTAGCCTTATGCAATGCAATAAATAAAGGTGAGGAGTAACGAATCTCTTAGTTGTTGGATGATGGTCGATAGTTGATCGTCATTGTGGCTGCTGAGAATGTCATATGTGAATAGCACTTGTAAGTGGGCGATGATTTTGAGAGTCGTATTCCTGCAAAATATGAGTTTGTAATCATATCTGATGACTTTATGTCTGGGGTGCCTGCATCCAAAGAAAAATCGTGAGTTTTGTAAAGGGGAATGTTAGTTCATCTTCCCGTGGACCTCTCTTGTCCTACTCGACTCTTGCTTTCATTGGGGTAGCATCGCTAAACAAAGCAAATCTGATAGTATCCATGCATGACTTTAGCAAAATAATAAAAATATGATGTAAATACATAATAGGCAAAATGGTTTTAGATGAACCGATGACTGCGACACGGTTCAAGATATTGCAACCTCTTTTGCTCCGGAATTTTGAGGGTACTCCTCAAAATTCTGCCCCAGTTTACTGGGATGGTGCTTCTGAAGGCTGCGCGTGATGATTGGTGAAGATCAACTTCGAAATTTTGAGGGTCCTCCTCAAAATTCTGCCCAAGTTTCCAGTATCGGGGGAAATGAAAATTTTATTGAATTGTGATCGAATCCATAAGGCTGCCTACGTATCCCCTCTTAAATGGGAATCAGGTCAGGCGTAGTTCAAATTACATCATAAAGGAATCATAATGGTTACACATAGTATCGCTTCACTGCATCTAAATTGATCGGCTTTTGCCAGACTTCTCCATCCATTTATGTGAATATGAGGGCTCCCCCGGTTAGAACCTGGTGAACCATGTACAGACCTTGCCAATTAGGAGAAAACTTCCCTTTGGCTTTGTCTTGGTGTGGAAAAATCTTCTTCAGTACTAACTGCCCTGGCGCGAACTGTCTTAGCCTGACTCTCTTGTTGAAGGCTCTGGTCATTCTGTTATGATAAATCTGACCATGGCAAACTGCATTCAATATTTTTCCATCTATAAGGGCTAATTGCTCATAGCGACTCTTTACCTATTCTGCATCTTCAAGTTCTGCTTCCTGTATAATTCTTAGGGAGGGAATCTGTACTTCGGTTGGGATTACTGCCTTGGTGCCATAAACCAACATATAGGGAGTCGCCCCAGTTGATGTGCGAACCGTGGTGCGGTACCCTAACAGAACAAATGATAGCTTCTCATGCCACTGCTCTTGTTTCTCTATCATTTTCCTTAGTATCCTTTTGATGTTCTTATTGGCTGCTTCTACAGCTCCATTCATCTGAGGTCTGTAGGCTGTAGAATTCTTGTGCTTGATCCTGAAGGTTTCACACATTGCTTTCATCAAGTTGCTGTTGAGATTGGAACCATTATCAGTGATGATCGACTCTGGGACGCCGAATCGGCAAATGATACGGTTGCGGACAAAGTCTGCCACAACCTTCTTGGTTACCACCTTATATGATGTTGCTTCAACCCATTTGATGAAATAATCAATTGCCACTAAAATGAACCTGTGCCTATTTGATGCGGCAGGATCGATCGGTCCAATAACATCCATCCCCCAAGCAGCGAACGACCATGGTGAGCTTGTTGCATTGAACTTGTTAGGAGGCACCTTTATCATGTCTGCATGGATATGGCAACGATGGCATTTCCGAACATACTGGATGCAGTATGTATCCATAGTCATCCAGAAATAACCAGCTCAGAGTATTTTCTTGGCTGAGACGAAACCATTCATGTGTGGGCCACAGGTCCCTGCATGAACCTTCTCCAACAACCTGGATGCTTCCTTCGCCTCGACACACCTTAGTAGTCCCAAATCGGGAGTCCTCCTATATAAGATTCCTCCGTTGTGAAAGAAGTGATTGGATAACCCCTGCAGTGTGCGCTTTTGCTTAGTGTTTGCAAGTTCTGGATACTCTCTCATTGACAGATATTTCTTAATGTCATGGAACCATGGTTTTCCATCCGCTTCTTCCTCGACGTGAGCACAGTAAGCAGGTTGATCCTGGATTTTTATCGGGATAGGATCAATGAAGTTCTTATCTAGATGTTGAATCATGGATGACAGAGTGGCCAATGCATCAGTGAACTCATTCTGAACTCTGGGGACATGTCAGAATTCCGTCTTTGTAAACCTCTTCCTCAACTCTTGTACATGATGCAAGTATGAGAGTATCTTGGAATTTTTGTTTACCCACTATTCTCGAACCTGATGTATGAGCAAGTCTGAATCCCCGACCACTAGTAACTCTTGAATGTTCATATCAATGGCCATCTTGAGCCCTAAGATGCAGGCTTCGTACTCGGCCATATTGTTGGTGCACAGGAACCTGAGTTTGGCGGACATAGGATAATGCTGACCTATTTCTGATACTAGGACTGCTCCTATTCCAACTCCTTTAAAGTTTGCTGCTCCGTCGAAAAACATTCTCCAGCCATCATAGGATTCTGCAATGTCCTCTCCTATGAAAGAGACCTCCTCATCGGGAAAATACGTCTTTAGAGTCTCATATTCTCCGCCCACGGGGTTTTCGGCAAGGTGATCGGCTAGCGCTTGTCCTATGATCGATTTCTGGATCATGTAGACAATATCAAACTCACTCAACAAAATTTGCCATTTGGCCAACTTGCCCATGGGCTTGGGCGTCTGGAATATATACTTCAGCGGATCCATCCTTGATATGAGATAAGTGGTATAGGCACAGAAGTAATGCCTCAACTTCTGAGCTACCCAAGTCAAAGCACAACAGGTGCGTTCTAGCAGGGAATACGGAGCCTCCTGCGGGGTGAACTTCTTGCTGAGATAATAGATGGCTTGCTCATTTCTCCCCGTTTCATCATGTTGTCCCAAAATACAACTAAATACTCAATCCAGTACTGCAAGGTAGAGCAATAGCGGTCTACCTGGTTCGAGCGGAACTAGAACTGGCGGCTTTGACAGGTATTCCTTGATTCTGTTGAAGGCTTTTTGACACTCATCAGTCCATTTAGTGGCGGCGTCCTTCTTTAACATCTTAAAGATAGGTTCACAAATGACGATGGACTGGGCTATGAACCGGCTGATGTAGTTGAGTCTCCCCAAGAAACTCATAACCTCTTTCTTGTTATTTGGAGGTGGTAATTCTTGAATGGCCTTGACCTTCGACGGATCGAGTTCTATTCCCCGTCGACTTACGATGAACCCAAGAAATGTTTTGGCTGGAACCCCGAAAGCACACTTGGCGAGATTCAGTTTCAGGTTATACCTTCTCAATCTGTTGAAGAACTTTCTTAAATCTCCCATGTGGTCAGTGGCTTTCCTGGATTTGATGATGACATCATCTACATACACCTCGATCTCTTTGTGTATCATGTCATGAAAAATAGTAGTCATGGCCCTCATATAGGTGGTCCCAACATTCTTTAATCCAAACGGCATCATCTTGTAACAATACATTCCCTACGGCGTAATGAAAACCATTTTCTCTGCGTCTTCTTCGTCCATCCATATCTGATGATACCCATCAAAACAATCGACAAATGAATGCAACTCGTGCTTGGCGCAGTTGTCAATCAGGATGTGTATGTTCAGCAAGGGGAAGTCGTCTTTCAGACTGGCCCGGTTGAGATTCCGGTAGTCGACACAGACTCTGACCTTCCCGTCCTTCTTCGGCACTGGAACAATGTTGGCTAACCATGTTGGATACTCCACTACCCTGAGGATCTTGTCTTCGACTTGTTTGGTAACTTCTTCTTTGATTTTCAAACTCATGTCTCGCTTGAACTTTCTAAGCTTCTATTTTACCGGCGGACATGTCGGATCCGTTGGCAGTTTGTGAGCTACGATAGATGTACTAAGACCGGTCATATCATCGTATGACCAGGCAAATATGTCCTCATATTCTTTTAAGAACTTCGTGTACTCTTCCTTTTTCTGATGGTGACAAGTGAACACTGATGCGCATTTCCTTGACATTCTTTGTATTGCCCAAGTTAATAACCTCAGTTTCATCCATGTTAGACTTAGGTCTGTTCTCAAAATCCTCAATCTCTTTAATGACCTCCTCTGGTATCTCATCCTCTTCCGAGTCTATGTTTGTTTGTTGCGTTATCTCGTCGGATGTTACATTCATCGGTTCATCAAGATAAGTAATAATAATGCTGTGTAAAGTAAAGTAAATGGCAGAAAAAGAAATAATAAGAGTGAGATTTATATAAGAACTGAAATGCTTTGATAAATGCCAAAAATTGTTTTGATCATCGGAGCTCTTTTCAAAATTTAAAGATAATACTGAAGAGAAATAAACTAATGAAAAAGTAACAGATAATGCATAATGCTTTGTTCAACCTTGCTATCCCGAAGATCTCCGGGCCCTGGTGGTTCTGATGGACCAATTGTTGAGGTGCTCTCCTCGGTTCACTGCCTGTATGGAAGGGCCTTCGTCCCCTTCCTCCTCGAGAATGACGTGACATTCTATATTGTCATCTTCCAAAAATATGTTCTTCATTGCTGCTAATGTTTCATCTTCCTCTGACCCATACATGATGTCGCTGGCTGGAAAGTTTATTCCAGGCGGTGTATCGGGTGCTCCAGTGGATAGTAAGGGCCGTGCCATGGTGGCAACCAGTTCCTGAATTCTTGCCAAGTGTATCCATATCCTAACCCAAAAGTGGTTCCATGCTTCTTCGGTTTGATAGGCTTGGTGATTCCCTGGAGGTTCTTACCGAGCCCTTTGCCAGGTTCATACCCGCTCCAGTTTAGTATACTCTCTATCTTGTTATCCCACCACTTATCTTTGTCCACGGCGTTGACTCGCTCGATCTGGTGGTAGGTTTCTCCTCCTAGTTTCCTTTTTCCTTCAATTGCCGGGATGGTTTGACGACTATATATGGGGTTACTCCCGTCACCATGAATAATCACCTCTTGGTGATTCCACTCGAACTTCACTGCCTGGTGCATGGTGGATGCTACGGCACCAGCGGCGTGAATCCAAGGTCTTCCCAGTAGCAAGTTATAGGATGCTGGGATGTCTATTACTTGAAAATCAACATCGAACCAGGTTGGCCCCATTTGCAGAAATAAACTGATCTCCCCAATAGTGGACCTTTGGGAACCATCGAAAGCTTTGACATTGATAGCCCTATCCTTGATTTCATGTAGACTCTTCCCCAGTGTTCTGAGGGTCACCAATGGACAAATGTTGAGGCTGGATCCTCTGTCAATCAAAGTCTTGGTGATGAAATAGTCTTCACATTGCACAGTGATATGCAATGCTTTGTTGTCTCCTAAACCTTCAGGGGGAAACTCATCCTGGTGGAAAGTGATCTTATGACTCTCCAATTTCTGCCTGACCGTATTTGCCATCTCTCCTCCATTTATATTGCTGGGTACGTATGCCTCGCTCAGTACCTTTATTAGGGCGTTCTTGTGTGCCTCGGAGCTCTGCAGCTGAGCTAGAATGGAGATTTGTGTTGGTGTTTTATTTAATTGATCAACAATTGAGTATTCTTTCGCCCGTATCTTCCGCCAGAGATCATCAGGTCCAATTTCAATAGGCCGTCCAGAGGCCTGCTTACTTGATTCAACCAAGTGCTATGGAGTATAAATTCTGCCAGTCCTGGTCATACCCTATGTTGCGATTGCTTCTCCAGACTTAGTTTTTCCTTCCTTCTTGCCTCAGCGGTGTTATCCCAAGGAATGGCCTGTGTCTGGAATGGCGTTACTGCTGACATCGCTACAGGAATGGGCACTCTCATTTTGGGTGGCAACACAGCAACTTTAAATGGTACCTTTGGAGATCCAAACTCCACCTCAATCGGCTCTACGGTCCTTTTGAATGATGGTGTTTCAAACTCGAGAGGCACAGACATGTTTGCTTCAGCATCCCTAGAGGGCTGGATCTGGACTACAATTGGATTAAATGTGACGGTTGGTTTCTTGGGATCATCACCTTTGGAAATTAATCCAATTGAACCCCTAGGGTCCCAATCATCTTCTACCTCGATCATGTGCACACCACCACCCTTATGATCAGACAAAGGATTGTTCCGAACATTAGGAGCAGGTTCTTTGGCCACGATGATTTTGTTGTCAATTAGAGCTTGGATTTTGTCTTTCAGAGATCGGCACTCATCAATGGTATGCCCTTTCATGCCAGAATGGTACGCACATGTTTTATTTGGATTGATCCACTAGGAAGGATTTTCTGGAATTATGGCAGGGATTTGGGTGACGTAACCGGCTGCTTTGACTCTTTCATATAATTGGTCGATTGGCTCGGTGATGAAGGTGTATTTCTTGGGAGGTCTACGGTCGAATTTAGGGCGTGGCCTAGGGAAGTTTTGGCGGGCAGGAGGTGATTGGTAGTGAGCATTATAGGCTGGGTAGACGAGTGCAAGTTGGGAATATTTTGGTAAGGTAGGAGATGATTAGTAAGCAGGTGATGGAAATTGGTAAGAGGGCGGAGATGCTTGGTAATTGGGAATAGGCTGGTATGTGAGAGGGGGTACTGGGTAGGCTTGGTATTTTACTGGGGACTTGGTTCTTTGTGCGACCATCACGGCACTCACGTCCTTTTTCTTGGATGTGCCACCAGATTGTAGGGCTTTGTTGGTGGCCTGTAGTGACTCGAAATTAGTGACCATACCGCTCTTAATGCCTTCCTCAATTCTTTATCCTAGCTTGATGATATTGGAGAATTTCTGGCCCTCTATCAATATTAACCTCTCATAATACTGTGGATCCTGAGCTCGGACAAAAAATCATTTCATTTGTTCTTCCTCTAAGGCTGGTCGACCTTAGCATCCTCGGATCTCAATCAAGTAGCATACTCGCGGAATGTCTCAGTGGGTTTCTTTTTCAGATTCTGGATGTAGAAGATATTTGGTGCATTCTCTGTATTGAACCTGAACCTGTCCATGAAATCGGATGCCATTCCAACCCAGCTCGTCCACTTCTTGGGATCTTGGCTAATGTACCAAGATAGCGTATCTCCTTTCAAACTTCTCATGAAGAGTTTCATGCGGATCTTCTCACCTCTTCCTACGCCGACCAGTTTATCACAATATGTCCTCAGATGGACCCTAGGATCCCTCGAGCCGTCAAACATTTCGAACTTGAGAGGTTTGTACCCCTCCGGGTGAATGCAAAGATCTTCATAATTCAGCCCTTCAATGCCTTTGCTTCCTTCAATGCCCTGGACTCGGCTAGTCAATTTCTTGAGCTCGACTGCTAGGTTCTTGATGAGAGAATCTTTGTCATCAAATTAAGGTGTGTTTGTAATGGGTTGAGTGTATTGTGGCATGGTTTCCACATAGATGGGAGTGTGGTGGGGATGATCACTTGATGGTTCAGGGATGAGGAGTGGAGTGTTGTTGTGACATGTGTTGCAATTTTGATGAGTAGCGGGTTATTTCTGTGGCTTTGGGATATTCTGTGAAGGTATGGGGTGTTGAGCATTGGGAAAGTGGACATCTGGAGTAGTGAGGGAGAATGAAAGACTTGCCAAGTTTCGAACTTGGCCTAGTTCTTCTTGAAAATTCAGTAACTTTTGTTCGAGCTGAGCGGCACTGTCTTTGGATACCTGAACACCCTGAGGAACCTCTACCCTTTCAGCTGAGTCGTCCTTTCTGATGTTGTTCACGTTCTCCATTTTTGCTTTATTCTTGCTTTTGATAGGACTTGGAGGAGGAGGAGGAGGTGGAGGGCCCTTACATCTTGTGGAGTAGGATGACAATGCCAGAATGCACGAACTAACCTTTTGGGGAGGGGAATAAAAATAAAAGTAAAAACAAAAAGGTAGCAAGTTAGTACGGATTCTGAGAAAAATATTGCAATATTAAAAATATAGTACAAGAATATAAATCATGTCCTAAATTGGGTGCCTCGTTGTGCCCGAGGTAGGCCTAGCAACAAGTTGATTTGGAGAACTTATAATGCTAAATTCCTTATTTTATTGATAAAAATAAGACGAATTCCAAAACGACACTAAAATTGCATAAAGTAAAATATCACTAATGAACATTGGCCTTATTACATTTCAAAGCGAAAAAGAAAAGAAACTCCTAACTATTTGGATCCCAGAAGGACCTTCCCTAGACTCGGCATCTTTGGCTCCATCGAATAGTGTCACCAGCTCACGCAATCCCAGTAGCAGATAAGCCCTAGCCAAATGTCCTCCTTCATTTCCCTCAGCGTTTTGGCAATTCTCGATCCTCCGGATGAACTTCCCTTCCAGCTCTACTAGCCCTCTCTCCAAATGCCCTAGGCGCTTGTTGGCTCTGACAGCCATATCCTTCCATTCCTCTATCAACTTTTGATTAGCCTCTTGAATCTTCTGATGCTCACTCTCACACTCCCTGATTCTTTTGCGCAACTGATTGTACTTAACCTGTATCTCAGCCCTTTCATCGATGAACCTGTGACCTCGAGCAGACCCGGGCTGTCCTAACCCAGCATGATCTTCTTCTAGACAACCTGGATAGTATGAGGTGTAGCCGACATGATATCTGTCAGGCTCTATGGAATCCTTTTCCAGGATGATCTTACTGTTCCACATGTGTTGAGCTTGACATTTGTATGGGCTATCGTCGTCTTGAAAGTCAGCCTTGAAATGACTCATCTTTTCGACCTTTGGTACGACTTGCTTTCTCCCCACCTGCCTCATGACTCGGAGAGGGACATAGGGATAAGTTCCCCTCAGACCCATGAGTATGAGGAATGGAGCGTCCCGAGAGCTGATGATGAACTCTCCTGTTGGGAACCATTCAAACATCCACTGCACCTTGTCTTCTTTCAAGCTTTTAAACAATCCTCGAGCATCCCCCGGCCGAGAAAAAATGTCAGGCATATAGTTCATTCTATTGGTATGGTGAAAGGCTATATGATCATTCCACGTCCTCGCGGAAGCTCTTGATGGTATTGACCCTTTTGGAGATGTTCTATAAGCCAGAGTTGGAGTAACAAGTTGCAACCCTCAAAATGACTGGCCGCTCGTTGACAATTTTCCAAAGCTCGGTAGATCTCCGCAACAATTATGGGCACTATGATGAAATGTTGCCCTTCAATCCCCTCCATTAGTGTCATGGCGACCATGGCTAATCTGGTATGGATCCTAGCCTTCTTCATGGGAAACACTATCATTCCCAAGAAGCAGAACATGAAGATGAAAACTCTTCTGTGGATATGCCCCAATGATGTAAGGGTGAATTCATCTGGATAGGTGCGGTAGGACTTGCTATGACCGTACCTCTCGTACAGGTAGTAGAAAGGAATATAGGAGTCCTTAAAACAAGTCAAATCTGAATTTTTCTTTAACCCCATAATTTTGAAGAAACCTTTACCCTTGCGGTTTTCTGGCATGAGTAAACCTGGAGTCTCCCAAGGAATACTGGCTAACCCACCTATTTCCTCGAGCAATAGCGTCTTTACAAGGTCCCCAAATCCATATACTAATCTATCACTGTCCCACAATAAGGTCGCAACCTCTATAATTTTGTTGTCCGGCCGAATTTCCAAAAGATAGGGTAAGTTTCCCAAATACTTAGGGACAAGAGTCCAGTCACTGGAATGAAGGTCCTCCCACCATCTTAGCAACCTTGGGTGAATATTGGTTACCATGCCGAATCTGGGGATTTTGTGCCTTATTTCCTGCAAAACAAAGCATTAGTCCCTCACCCCCATCAGACTCGACTATTTAAATCAATAATTGGCATAAACAACATTTAGTTCTCCAAATAAATGCACAGAGTATGGTGTTGTCCGTTTGGGTCCCAAGGGAACCAAGTGGAATTTGGATAAGGCTATCTTAAAGAGTCATTGTGTGGACAGCATAACTGACTCGACTAGGTTTGACAGTGATGCATGTACAGTTAAATAGAACACAGTTTCTATGGGGTGCTAGACCGGTACTCTTGAGCGGACAACTCAAGAGGGAAAGGAACGGAACCGTCAACTGCACCGCTGATCGACTAGTTTTACCGCAAATATGCCTTTGCCAAAATTTAGGGGGTAATAATATTGGAAGAGCGTAACAACTCATCAAGCGTTGCTATGGTATTTGTTTGGCACAAGTGGAATATTATGTTGAAGATGCTATTACAAGTATGAAACAAATTGCAATGTATTTTCACGTTCATAATGATTACAATAATTCCTCAAAATTATAACGGTATTGAAGGAAAACAGTAAATGAAAGCGTTAAAGAAAAAAGAAACAAAAAGACAAGTCAGTTTCGAATAAAAGCATTAAACAAAGCGATAAAGAAAACAGTAAAGTCACATATAACATGCAGTGGTAGAAGCCTTAAGACATCCCCAGCAGAGTCGCCATACTGTCGACGCCCCCTTTTTCTCTAGAGCGAGATCGAGTTTACGACATTTGGGAAGACAACTCTATTCCCGTTTGGGAATTGAGTTTTTGGAATTGAAGAGTCGCCACCTAATAATTAAGTGCATTAGGACACTAAGGGTTTTGAATTTGAAAACCAGAGTTCGGGTAAGGGCTAGACATTATCTCGAGGGGAAGGTGTTAGGCACCCTTCAAGATCCACTAGTGTGGTCCCGGCCATGCTATGTTGTGACTTCAAATGCAAACAACAAGTAGACAAACAAGAATTACAAATACAAAGAGGGATTTTAACATAATGGTTGCAAGGGATTAAGGAAGTTAATGAAACTGAATTTTGATAGAGGAAGAAGTTTTAAAATCTTGAATAAAAGAGTAAAAAGAGAAATTTTTACATAGTTGCTGCAAGTTAAAAGCAGTTTAAAAGCTGAAGTTTGGCAGAAAATAAAATGGACAAATAAGGGAAGGGGTCCTAGGTTTATACATAATATGGATCACCCCACACAACACCTGGTAACCGTTTATACACGTGGTGTTATTGCGTGGTCATCATATCCATATCTACCCTTTCCCACCCCGTTAAGGTATTAAGCACGAAATGGTATCATTACTTATAGCATGCTATTACCCGTCCCAATCCTATTAGTGCCGGAGGTATTTAGGACTACTAATCCTAAAGGGAGGAAGCTTGTCTTTTAGAGGTTTAAAAGGATAAAATTCTAGGGAACCAATCAAAACACATAATGCAATTAATGGGGGGATAAAACAATTAAAGGCTCAAGTAGGCCTCCTCAAATCACAGAAATCATGTAGTTTAGCACGTCTTACATATACTGATTAGGTCTGAATTAAACTTAAACGTTAGGCGGGCTAGTTCATTACATATTTTCAAACAAGAAAGTCCTCATTAGGTTCGCCTTGTTGTAACTTATCGAAGACTGATGCAGTCAGTTAACTACCTACTGGTTTACCTAAGTGATAACCTATAGGCATGGCATCTACTGGTTTCAGAAATAAAGAAGTAAACTGATTACAGAAAGTTGCCAATTTTAACAGAATGATACGTGTTCTGTAGTTGGTTAATACTGACAGGCTAATCTTAAAACGAGTGATTCATATTTTGTTGATAGTTTCTATAGGCATGCTTTCGAGCGTCGTTAATTTTAAACACTTTTACACACGTAGCAGGAGTGCAGAAATCCTACGAGCATGGTATCTAGGATGCAATTGATTATTATTTGACCTATAACTGTTAGCCTAATGATATATGCAAAAATGCAGAATCTTAAAGACATGGTCTCTATATGCATAATTCTTATGAGCAGGTAATCTATATGATATACAGAATTCCTATGAGCATGATTTCTACATATGACAGTGCAGAATTCCTATGAGCATGATTTCTATATATGAAAGTGCAGAATTTCAAAGAAAACTCCTATAGGCAAGATATCTACTCTTAAGCATACATAAATAACCCTCCCCTTTTTACTAAAGCCCCATAAGTTATTACAAATTTATTACAGACCAAATGAATCAAACAGAAAATAAAATTACATCAGAGCTTTTAAGCTACATCCAAGGAGCCTAATTCAGACCCAAGGTCTAACAATATGATATGAACCAACTGCCGGGATCAGGTTCCAAAGCCTTTGTCTTATCTGGAGTGTGTCAAAGTTCCAAGGAGTTTCAAGAACTCCAAACAATGCTTACACCCAGATATCATTACAGAACTGAATTAAAGTGCAGTCTGGAAGGGCCAGCCCTCCAATGTCCAAGTTCAGAGGGAAGTCAAGGTCCCAAGGCAAGGCTCATTGGACAGGGGCAGAACTTAGAAACTAGGAACAAGTATAAGTGCAATAGAGGGAATTAAGGGATGCCAAGGTAGGCTGGTGGTCATGCCCAGCAGTATAGAATGCTGGCACACCCCTGACCAGCCTACTAGCCAAATATTGGAGATTTAGGACCTATTGAAGGTCAAGCCATAGCTTGGGCAGTAATTAGGATACTGGTAGGCCAAGGTTTTAACTCAGCACATAGAAGCGATTAGGGGTAGGGATTCATATGGGAACAGAAGCAAAGAAGGAAAAATACCTAGCATAAGTTATAAGGATGAGGCAAAAGTTTAAGTAAAAGACATACCGGTTTTAGAAAGAGACAAGCAAAAGGGAGCAGAAGTCTTGCAAAGAAGCCACTGTACAAACAGCAAGAGAGAATACTTTGTGTGTGAGTGTGAGTTCAGAAAAGACTCGAGTGTTGGTTGTCGTTGTGTCAATGAAAAAAGCAGGTATTTATAGGGTGAGAAATATGCAGAAAATAAGGTAAAGACTGTAATTCAGACATAATTACGGAATATATGTTCATTAAAAATCAAATTAGTATCAAAGACTTCCTTTAATTAAGGAATTAAATCAAACGATAGCATGCAAGTGTTAAATAAGGAAAGAAATCACGTAGGGGCCGAACATGTCAAATAAGGAAAATATTTTCAACACAGTACGAGTACACAATAAGTAATAGAGGTTAGGTTCATTAAACCTTAATTAAGCAAAGGTCTATAAGAATCCCATACTTGTGTAATTAAGGTAATGGAATCAAATCAACTTAAGTAGAAAGGTAGGGTCGAAAGTTTAAAGGAAAGTATTTCAACAAGTCCAAGAAACAAGGGAAATCAATACAATAAGGGAAGAATCAATTACAAGAGTGCAAGAAGAATTACGCAAAGAGATTTGAAATCAGTCCACAATCAAAGGTAATTTCGAAAGGGAAATTTAACCTATAAAGAGTGCATAAACATTAAGCATGCGAGGCTGGATTTAAGACAAAGAAGAGTGTCATGCAATAAAAAATCAGTGAGTAGAGGACTATAGGAACATGGTAGTCACCTCAGTGAAGAGGGAATATCAGATAGGATGCAAAAGGTCAAGTATAAAGGTCTTATAGAGTTTAGCAAGAAGTCAGAATCGTATGAAGAAACAAAGTTGACACAAAGATTTTGAAACTCAGTCGAGCAGTAGAGGAAACAACTTCAGGAACACAAATAGGTCCAAAGAGACTAGGCTTTTGAAATCAAACACGTTCAGAGATAAGAAACAAACAAATCACGTAACAAATAGCCTCAAAAACTCGAATGAACCCCAAATTCTAGGGTTCTTACCATTAATCGAATCTAGAGATGAAAACAAGTAAGTTAGGCAAAATGTCGTGACCCTAGTTCACCGATCGTGAACATGTCGTGATGGCACATAAACCCCATGACCAGGTAAGCCAAATATTGCAGAAAATATACTATTTGTGAAAAAACACAGGAAAATCCAAATTAAATAACTAAAAGTAACTGTACTGGATGCCACTCGGCATGTACAACTTAATAACACAAGTCTAATACTATTCCCAAAGACCCGGAAACTCACGGGCAACACAGGCTAGAGAAGTATATAGTATGGCTCCAAAACTCCAGAATATCTAACAACCAAAATAGAGAAAACTAAGTACTAAAGATAGAGTAAGAGGGAGACTCGTCGGTCTGCGGAAGCAGCAGATCTACCTCAAAGTCTATGAAATCCTCCTGCCTCACTGATAGTGCGCCTGAGTAGAGGTACCTGGATGATCTGCACATGAAAAATATGCGCAGGAAGGGCATGAGTACACCATAGCGGTACTCAGTAAGTGCCAAGCCTAACCTCGGTTGGGTAGTGATGAAGAAAGGTCAGGGCCCTACTGAGGTTAAACAAAATAAATAATAAGATAACAGAAGCAGTAAATAAAGTCTACAACGAGAATCTAACCCAGATAAATAAGGAAGAATAGTAATAGAAATCAAATGTGACAATACAAGGAATACTGCTCTCAACAAGGAATAATACCCGGGGAACTCTTGGTATCCCGAGGATCTCTTGGTATCCTCATCATATGCACCCGGGATCTCTTGAAATCCCGAGGATCTCTTGGTATCCTCATCATATACACTGGGGATCTCTTGCTATCCTTAATAAGTAAGACAGGGATCTCTTGGTATCCCAATATTATAGAAATACATGTGTCAGGGATCTCTCGGTATCCCGCACCTTCAATCCAGAATATATCAAGTACTGGGGGATCTCCCGGGAAGTCATCCCGTAGTCCCAAATTAAACACACAACAACAACAACTCAAAGTCTCAGAATAGATGCTAAAATCAGTTCAAGTAATAGAAATTTCTAACCTACATGCTTCACAGAATATAAATAGTACAGATAAACAATTAAGCAAGCAAGTTAGCTAAACATGCTTCTCTAAGCTAGCACAGGTTTAAACTTACAGTCTGAAATAAACAACTGAACAAGAAATCTCAATTTAAATACTTCAAGTAGAAATGGGTGTACAACAATTAGCTCAAGTACGTGCTCGTCACCTCACGTACGAGGCATTCAAATATTCAAAGATTATGTCCTAAGGGGAAAGGTCCCCCATACAAGGTTAGACAAGCCACTTACCTCGAACCGACTCAATATCACTAGAAACCGCGCCTTTGCCACGAGTATCTGACTCCAAATGGACAAAATCTATTCAATTCAATTACACATCGTAAATAATATTGCAAACAACTGATTCCACTATCAAAATGGGCGCGAAAATAGGTAAAATAACCAAAATGCCCCTCCAGCCAACGTCTCAGAATTGAATAATTTTCACATTTTTAGAACCCTCATACTCTTATGAGTCTAACCATATAGAAATCTCCCAAATCGGATGTCAAATGCCCCCTCAAAACCCAATAGTTTGGTCTATGAAATTTTACCCCAAATTACCAAGTTTTTGATCCTAAATTCGAATTCCAATGATGTATTTAGCTATATAATGATGAAATATAATGAAAAGGGATCAAAGAAATGTTACCCAATGATTTTCTCTTCAAAATCCACTCGAAATCGCCTTCTCCAGTGCTCTCAATCGATTTTCAAACTTATGAAATTAAACCCTCAAAATGGATATTTCTGAACAGTCATTTCCGCTTCTGCGGACAAGGGACAGCTTCTGCAGACCACGAGCCGCTTCTGCAGTTCTTCATTAAAGTCAAGATTTCCGCTTTTGCGGTCTTAAACCTCACATGCGGTTGCCACTTATGCGGATCCATTACCGCCTCCGCGGTTTCAAACAAACTTCCAAGGACCGCATCTGCGACTACTATCTCGCATGTGCGTAACCGCTTCTGCGGTTAAACTTTCGCACCTACAGAATCTAAAGGGACACTCGAATTTCGCTCCTGCGGCGGTCTAGCCATTTCTGCGACACCGCTTCTGTGGTTCCCAAGCTGCAGAAGCGGAAATACTAGATGACAGAATCCTTCAGCTATTCATCCAACTTCAAAATCTTCCGTCAACCACCCGGAATCATCCTAAGGCCCCCGGAACCTCAACCAAAAGCAACAATACCACCTAATACCTTATTCAAACTTGTAACAATCCTTAAACCACCTAAAACAACGCCGGAAACACGAATTAAGCGAAGATTCAAGCCTAAGAACTTCAAATTCCAACCAAACACACTTTCGATCAAAAACCTAACCAAACCTCGCCTGAATGACCTGAAATTTTGCACACACATCCTACAACGACGTGACGGAGCTGCAGCAACTTCCGGAATTCAAATCCGACCCTCGGATCAAAAACTCACTATCGGACCGAAACTTCAAAAATTCGAACTTCGGCATTTCAAGCCTAAATGAGCTACGAACCTCCAAAATACATTCCGAACACGCTCCCAACCTCGAAATCACCTAACGGAGCTAACAGAACCATCAGATTTCTATTCTGAGGTCGTCTTCACACTGTTATGAATACAGACCATTTTTCAACTCTTAAGCTCTCATTTAGGGACTAAGTGTCCCAAAACACTCCGGATCCTAACATCGAACGTCCCGGCAAACCAAAATAGCAAAAATGAACTAGAGGAAGCAGTAAATGGGGAATCGGGGCATAAATTCCAAAAACGATTGGCCGGGTCGTTACATCCTCCTACACTTAAACATTCGTTCGTCCTCGAAAGAGCATAGAGAACATACCTGAGGTAGCAAAAAGATAAGGGTAGTGGCTACGCATATCTTGCTCGGTATTCCAAGTAGCCTCCTTGGCCGGCTGACCCCGCCACTGCACCTTCACTGAAGCTATGTTCTTTGACCTCAACTTTCTGATCTGCCTGTCCAAAATACCCACTGGCTCCTCAACATATGATAGATCCTTGTCCAACTGGACTGAACTGAAATCCAACACGTGCGACGGATCACCGTGATATCTCCGAAGCATCGAAACATGAAATAACGGATGAACTCCAGCTAGGCTGGGAGGTAAGGCAAGCTCATAAGCAACCTCCCCAACTCGCCTCAAGATCTGAAAAGGGCCAATAAACCTCGGACTCAGCTTCCCTTTCTTTCCAAACCTCATGTCGCCCTTCATAGGCGAGACTCGAAGCAGAACCCGCTCACCAACCATATATTCAACATCACGAACCTTCTTGTCTGCATAACTCTTCTGTCTGGACTAGGCTGCACGGAGTCTATCCTGAATTACCTTAACCTTCTCCATTGCATCCTGGACCATCTCTGTGCACAATAGACTGGCCTCCCCCGGCTTAAACCAACCCACCGGAGATCTATACCTCCTACCATATAGAGCCTCATACGTCGCCATCTGAATGCTGTACTGATAACTGTTGTTATAAGCAAACTCCGCCAGTGGCAGGAAATGATCCCAAGACCTTCCAAACTCAATCACGCACGCACAGAGCATATCCTCCAGAATATGAATAGTGCACTCAGACTGTCCGTCCGTCTGGGGGTGAAATGTCGTGCTCAACTCCACCCGAGTACCTAACTCTTATTGCACGGCTCTCCAGAACCGCGATGTAAACTGAGCACCTCTGTCTGAGATGATACAAACTAGAATACCATGCAAACGGACGATCTCCCTGATATAAATCTCTGCCAACCGCTCCGATGAATAAGTGGTACACACAGGAATGAAATGAGCGGACTTGTTCAGCCGATCTATAATGACCCAAATAGAATCAAACTTCCTCACGGTCCGTGGGAGTCCAGATACAAAGTCCATGGTGATACGCTCCCATTTCCACTCTGGGATCTCAATTTGCTGAAGCAACCCACCCGGACGCTGGTGCTCATACTTCACCTGCTTGAAGTTGAGGTATCTAGACACGTAGTCAATTATATCATTCTTCATCTGCCTCTACCAATAGTGCTGCCTCAAGTCCTGATACATCTTCACGGCACCAGGATGGATGGAATACCGCGAACTATGGGCCTCTGCTAGAATCAACTCTTGAAGACCATCAACATTTGGCACACAAATCCGACCCTGCATCCTCAATACTCCATCATCCCCGATGGCCACATCTCTGGCATCCCCACGCTGGACCCTGTCATGAAGAACAAGCAAATGAGGGTCATCATACTGTCGCTCCCTGATACGATCAAATAAGGAAGACCGAGAAACCACATAGGCTATAACCCGACTAGGCTCCGAAAGGTCCAATCTCACGAACCGGATGGCTAAGGCCTGAAAATCCATCGCCATTGGTCTCTCTGAGGTTGGTAAATATGCCAAACTCCCCAAACTCTCCGCCTGGAGACTCAAGGCATCGACTACCACATTGGCCATGCCAGGGTGATAAAGAATAGTAATATCATAATCCTTTAACAACTCTAACCATCTCCTCTGACGCATATTCAGGTCCTTCTGCTTAAGCAAGTCTGCAAACTCCGATGGTCAGTATAGATCTCACAAGGCACCCCGTACAAATAATGACGCCAGATCTTCAAGGCATGAACAATAGCAGCTAACTCAAGATCGTGGACATGGTAGTTCTTTTCATGTACCTTCAACTGTCTGGACACGTAGGTAATCACCCTACCGTCCTGCATCAACACTGCTCCAAGTCCAACACGTGAGGCATCATAATAAACTGTATAAGACCCCGAACCGGTAGGCAACATCAAGATTGGGGCTGAAGTCAAAGCTGTCTTGAGCTTCTGGTAGCTCGCCCCCACACTCCTCTGTCCACTGAAATGGGGCACCCTTTTGGGTCAATCTAGTCATAGGGGCCGCAACCGATGAAAACCCATCCACAAAGCGACGGTAATAACCCACCAAGCCAAGAAAACTACGAATCTTTGTAGCTGAGGAGGGCCTGGGCCAACTCTGCACGACCTCCACCTTCCTCGGATCCACCCGAATGCCCTCACTCGATACCACGTGGACTAGGAATGCCACGGAACTCAACTAGAACTCACATTTTGAGAACTTCGCATATAATTTCTTCTCTCTCAGAGTTTGAAGCACTTTCCTCAGGTGCTGCTCATGATCTTCCCAACTCCAGGAATACACCAGAATGTCATCAATAAAAATAATAACGAATGAGTCAAGATATGGCCTGAATACACTGTGCATCAAATGCATAAAAGCTGCTGGGGCATTGATTATCCCAAATGATATAACAAGGAAATTGTAATGACCATACCGAGTTCGGAAGGCAGTCTTCGGGATATCTGGCTCCCGAATCTTCAGCTGATGATAACCTGAGCGTAAATCAATCTTGAAAAACACATGTGCGCCATGAAGCTGGTCAAACAGATCATCAATATGAGGTAAAGGATAACGGTTCTTGACTGTAACTTTGTTCAACTGGCGATAATCAATGCACATACGCATAGAACCATCCTTTTTCTTCACAAACAAGACATGAACACCCCACGGTGAAACACTAGGTCGAATAAAACCCTTACCCAGCAATTCTTGCAATTGATTCTTCAACTCCTTCAACTCAGGAGGAGCCATGCGATATGGAGGAATGGAAATGGGCTGAGTGCCCGACAACAGATCAATGCCAAAATCAATATCTCTATCGGGCGGCATGCCCGGAAGGTCAGCTGGAAACACATCGGGGAAATCCCGTACCATTAGGACTGAATCAATAGAAGGGGTATCAATATTGACATCTCTCACATAAGCCAAATACGCGGCATACCCCTTCTCAACCATACACTGAGCTTTAAGGAAAGAGATAACTCTGCTGGAGGTGTGATCTAAAGTACCACTCCACTCAATACGTGGAACACATGGCATAACCAGCGTCACGGTCTTGGCATGACAATCAAGAATAGTATGATGGGGTGACAACCAGTCCATGCCCAGAATAATATTAAAGTCAACTATACCGAGTAACAATAGATTCGCTCTGGTCTCAAAACCACGAATAGTAACCAAACATGACCGATAAACGCGATCCACAATAAGAGAATCTCCCACATGAGTAGAAACATAAACGAGGGCACTCAAAGAATCCCGAGGCACACCCAAATGCAAAGAAAAATAAGAAGACATATAATAATAAGTAGAGCCTGGATCGAATATAACCGATGCCTCTCTATGACAAACCGGTATAATACCTGTGATGATGGAATCGAAGGCAACGCCTCAGTGCGAGCATGAATACAATAATATATGGCCCGACCCCTCTCTCGAGGGTGACCTCTATCTCCCCAGCCTCTGCCCCTGGCTGGCTAGGCAGGTGGGGTAGCAACGGGATTTGGGACCATAGCTTGAGAACTCTGAGGAGCACGCTGTGGCTGAGCAGTCTGTGGAGGTGCACTCCTCCCAAGTCTAGGGCAATCCCTCACCAAATGGCGGGTGTTACCATAATCATAGCAAGCTATGGGAGGACGCGGTGGCTGTGACTGGCTGGGGCTAGGCCTGCTGGACTGACCTCTGGAAGTACCCCGCGCAGGAGGCGCGCTAGAAACTGGAGGCGCATAATAAGGCTCCTGAGGTGCAGACGGAGCTGGAGTACTACCGGCTGCTGGCAAAGCTGAATACAGGGCGACCAGAATAACCTCTACTATAATGACCTGCTGATATGGTACGGGCACCAGAGTAGTGACCCGACTCTCGAGACCTATTGGCCTCCCTCTCCCCTCGCTCCCTGGCGAGCATACCCTTAATCCTCATAGAAATGCTTACTACCTACTGGTAAGGAATATCCATCTCTAACTCTCGAGCCATACTGGACCGGATGGGCGGAATAAGACCCTCGATAAACCTACGAACTCTCTCCCGAACTGTCGCAACCAAAGCCGGTGCATGTCTGGCCAACCTGGTATAACAGATGGCATACTCTGAAACTGTCATAGTACCCAGGCGCAAGCGCTCAAACTCCGCGCGCCATGAATCCCTGATGCTCTAGGGAACAAACTCTGTCATAAACATGTCGGAGAACTGGTTCCAAGTCAGGGAGGCAGACTCGACTGGACTATCCAACTCATAAGTACGCCACCAATCATAGGCGGCTCCCCGAAGCTGAAAGGTGGTAAAAGAGACGCCGCTAGACTCCACTATGCCCATGGTGCGAAGGATACTATGATACTCCTCCAAAAATCCCAAGGCATCATCTGATGCTAGACCACTAAACACTGGGGGATCATATTTCTTGAACCTCTCTAGTCTACGCTGCTCGTCCTCGGAAACAGCTGACCCATCCCCGGGCTGTGCTGGTGCTGCAGGCAGTACAGGAATAACCTCTAGGACCTGGTCCATCTGCACTCTCTGCTGAGGAGTGCGGGCTGCGGGAGTCTAGGCCCCTCACCCGGCCTGGGATGTGGCTACAGCGAGGGGAAGCAACCCCGCCTGAGCCAAGGTAGTGTACATGCTCATGAACTGAGCCAGAGTCTCCTGGAGCACTGTAGTAGTAGTAGCGATGGTAGGTGTGCCAGGTGGTTATGCTCCGATCAAATCTGCTGCTGGTACCTCGGCGGCAGCTTGCACAAGTGCTCTGGCTGCACCGTGTGCGCGTCCTCGACCTCTACCCCGGCCCCGGCCCCGGCCTCTGACGGTGGCAGCAGGGGGCGCGGGTGCCTGGTCATCTCGTGTAGCACGTGTCCTTACCATCTGTGAGAGAATAGAAGACAGAAGTTTAGAATTGATGTCAAAAATATCGCACGACAAGGAATTCAAATTAAATGAAGATTTTTCCTAAACAGTTACATAGCCTCTCGTAGATAAATACTGATGTCTCCGTACCGATCATCGAGACTTAAATAAACTGGCATGTGTTCCGTGACTCCTATGAACTTAGAGCTTTGATACCAACTTGTCACGACCCTAGTTCACCGATCATGAACATATCATGATGGCACCTTGTCCCCACGACCAGGTAAGCCAAATATTGCGAAAAATATACTATTTGCAGAAAAATAGAGGAAAACCCAAATTAAATAACTAAAAGTAACTGTACTGGATGTCACTCGACATGTACAACTTAATAACACAAGTCTAATGCTATTCCCAAAGACCCAGAAACTCACGGGCAACATAGGCTACAGAAGTATATAGTATGGCTCCAAAACTCCAGAATATCTAACAACCGAAAGAGAGAAAACTAAGTACTAAAGATAGAGTAAGAGGGAGACTTGTCGGTCTGCGGACGCAGCAGATCTACCTCAAAGTCTCCGAAATCTTCCTGCCTCACTGATAGTGCGCTTGAGTAGAGGTACCTGGATGATCTACACATGAAAAACATGTGCAGGAAGGGCATGAGTACACCACAACGGTACTCAGTAAGTGCCAAGCCTAACCTCGGTTGGGTAGTGACGAGGAAAGGTCAGAGCCCTACTGAGGTAAAACAAAATAAATAATAAGATAACAGAAGCAATTTAAATAAAGTCTACAGTGAGAATCTAACCCAGATAAATAAGGAAGAACAGTAATAGAAAGTAAATGTGACAATACAAGGAATACCGCTCTCAACAAGGAATAATAGTCGGGGATCTCTTGGTATCCTGAGGATCTCTTGGTATCCTCATCATATGCACCCGGGATCTCTTGGTATCCCAAGGATCTCTTGGTATCCTCATCATATACACTGGGGATCTCTTGTTATCCCAAGGATCTCTTAGTATCCTCAATAAGTAAGCCGGGGATCTCTTGGTATCCCAATATATAGAAATACATCTGCCGGGAATCTCTTAGTATCCCGCACCTTCAATCCAGAATATATCAAGTACAAGGGGATCTCCCGGAAAGTCGTCCCGTAGTCCCAAATTAAACACACAACAACAACAACTCAAAGTCTCAAAATAGATGGTCAAATTAGTTCAAGTAATAGAAATTTCTAACCTACATGCTTCATAGAATACAAATAGTACAGATAAACAATTAAGCAAGCAAGTTAGCTAAACATGCTTCTCTAAGCTATCACAGGTTTAAACTAACAGTCTGAAATGAACAAGTAAACAAGAAATCTCAATTTAAATACTTCAAGTAGAAATGGGTGTACAACAATTAGCTCAAGTACGTGCTCGTCACCTCACGTACGAGGCATTCAAATATTCAAAGATTATGTCCTAAGGGGAAAGGTTCCCCACATAAGGTTAGACAAGCACTTACCTCAAACCGGCTCAATATCACTAGAAACCGCGCCTTTGCACAAGTATCCGACTCCAAATGGCCCAAATCTATTCAATTCAATTACACATCGTAAATAATATTGCAAACAACTGATTCCACTATCAAAATTAAATCTAGGGCGCAAAAATAGGTAAAATGACCAAAATGCCCCTCCATCCAATGTCTCGGAATCGAATAATTTTCACATTTTCAGAACCCTCGTACTCTCACGAGTCTAACCATATAGAAATCTCCCAAATCGGAGGTCAAATGCCCCCTCAAAACCCAATAGTTTGGTCTATGAAGCTTTACCCCAAATTATCAAGTTTTTGATCCTAAATTCGAATTCCAATGATGTATTTAGCTATATAATGATGAAATATAATGAAAATGGATCAAAGAAATGTTACCCAATGATTTTCTCTTCAAAACCCACAAGAAATTGCCTTCTCCCGTGCTCTCAATCGATTTTCAAACTTATGAAATTAAACCCTCAAAATTGATATTTCTGAACAGTCATTTCCGCTTCTGCGGACAAGGGACCGCTTCTGCGGTCCCGCTTTTGCGGACCATGAGCCGCTTCTGCGGTTCTTCATTGAAGTCAAGATTTTTGATTCTGCGGTCTTAAATCGCTTATGCGGTTGCCACTTATGCGGATCCATTACCGCCTACGCGGTTTCAAACAAAATTCCAAAGACCACATCTGCGACTACTATCTCGCATGTGCGTAACCGCTTCTGCGGTTAAACTTATTCACCTGCGAAATCTGAAGGGACACTCGAATTTTGCTCCTCTGGCGGTCTAGCCGCTTTTGCGGTTCCCAAGCCGCAGAAGCGGAAATACCAGATGATAGAATCCTTCATCTATTCATCCAACTTCAAAATCTTCCGTCAACCACCTGAAATCATCCCGAGGCCCCCGGGACCTCAACCAAAAGCACCAATACCACCTAATACCTTATTCAAACTTGTACCAATCCTTAAACCACTTAAAATAACGCAGGAAACACGAATTAAGCGAAGATTCAAGCCTAAGAACTTCAAATTCCAACCAAACACACTTTTGATTAAAAACCTCGCCCGAATGACCTAAAATTGTGCACACACATCCCAAACGACATGACAAAGCTACAGAAACTTCCAGAATTCAAATCCGATCCTCGGATCAAAAACTCACTATCGGACCGGAAACTTCAAAAATTCGAACTTTGGCATTTCAAGCCTAAATGAGCTACGAACCTCCAAAATATATTCTGAACACGCTCCTAACCCTGAAATCACCTAACGGAGCTAACGGAACCATCATATTTCCATTCCGAGGTCATCTTCATACTGTTCCGAATACGGACCATTTTTTAACTCTTAAGCTCTCATTTAGGGACTAAGTGTCCTAAAACACTCCGGATCCGGCAAACCAAAATAGCAGAAATGAACTAGGGGAAGCAGTAAATGGGGAATCAGGGCATAAATTCCTAAAATGACCGGCCGGGTCGTTACACAAAATATTAACGGAATAAGTTCAGATATTTCAACGGAACTGAGTCCTTAACACGTACTTCCTGGTAGAAGAAACTCATGAAAAATAGTAATAAAAGAACAATCATGCAAAATACAGTAGAAGAACTAATAAGGACAAGGTAGAAGAAACACAGTAGAAGAAACACATAAGGATCACAGTAGAAGACTCATAGTAGAGCATGTTAAAAATCAAAGAAACCCTAAATCAGAGAAGGTGAAAGTTTTAAAAACAAAGTTTTGAAAGAACCTTTTGAGAAAACGTTTGAGACCTTAAGATAAACACAGATCTAGGAAAGATCTAGAGAAATCAGAAGAACCTCGAAAGGTTAGGGTTTCATAAGAAACCTAGAAGTGAGAAAGGCCTGGAAAACTCGTGGATCTAAGCCGGAGAAGTTAGACTCAGGCTCGAACGACCATGATACGCCGGAGTAAAGCCGGAGACGACCATGGAACCCTGAATTGAAGGAAACCTGGGTAGAGATTTTCAAGGTCAGGCCTTGAACCTTCAGAAAACCAGTGTATAAGAGCACCAGGGGGTGGGTGTAAGATCCCCATAGCTTTGGTGGCCATAGATTCCGGTGGATCTCTGGTCTGAGACGGCAAGAGACAGCTAGGGTTTGAGAACCCTCGAGAGAGTTTGAGAGAGTGGAGGGTTTCAGAGGCGGCGGTTGGTGAGAAATGAGATAGGGTAACGGGGTAGTGTATTAAAAAAAGAAGGGGATGAGGGGTGTCGTTGATCTAAAAGATCAACGACTGGGATTAAATAGGCTAAATGGGGACCGAGTTTGGGTATGATAGGAAAGGGTATGGGTTGGGTTATAATAAAATTGGGTTGTTTGATTAGGGGTGTAATTGGGGGATAAATTGAGGCTACAATTGCAAATGAAATGGCTATGTATTAAATAACCAATTTCTCCACTTTAATTTATATAAAAAAAGTTAAAATGATTTTATAACAAATTAAAAGCACTGAACTAATTAATAATATATAAATATTAATCTAAAAATACTGGGAATAATTTAATAATTGTAAAATGTCGTTAATCATAATATAGGCTATGATTGCAATTTTATGCGATTTTAGTTTTAAAATATCAAATAAGTTTGTAAAAATATGCAAAAATCACCTTTATTATATTTTGGTGTAAATATGAGGATGAAAATAAATTATACCCAAAAATGTAATTTTAAGAATAATTATGGGATTTTGTACTGCCAAAATAGACAATAAATCGATTTTGCAAATCTTAGAAAATTAGGGAAAAATACCAAAACTCTTGGGCATGCTTATGTATGCATACATATACTATTTTGAAAATATTTTGAGTATATAAAATACAAAGGAAAAATTTGGTATCAACACTAGATATTGCTATGTTTACTTACTTAATAGTAAAGATGAAGCAATAGACACATTCAAGCAATACAAAAATGAAGTTGAAACGCAACTTAACAAGAAAATCAAAATGATAAGAAGTGATAGGGGTGGTGAATATGAATCTACTTTTGAACAAATATGTTTAGAATATGGAATTATTCATCAAACAACGGCCCCTTACACGCCCCAATCCAATGGGATTATAGAAAGATAGAATCGTTCATTAAAGGAGATGATGAACGCTTTATTGATAAGTTCTAGTTTGCCACAGAACTTGTGGGGGGAAGCCGTTCTTACGGCTAGCCGAATACTAAATCGAGTACCCCATAGCAAAACACAATCCATTCCATATGAAAAATAGAAAGGAAGGAAGCCCAACTTGAATTATTTTAAAGTGTGGGGATGTTTGGCAAAAGTGCAAGTTCCTAAACCCAAAAGGGTAAAAATGGGACCTAAAAACGTTAATTGTGTTTTCATAGGATATGCGACTAATAGTAAATCATATCAATTTCTGGTTCATAAATTAGAAAATCCTGACATTCATAATAATACAGTTATAGAATCAGATAATGTTGAGTTCTTTGAAAATATATATCCGTATAAAAAGAAATGTGAGTTGATTGGTGAAGGATCTAAATGACCTCGGAAAGAAACAAAAGAAAGTACACTTAACTAGGAGGATCCAAGACATAGTAAACGTCAAAGAACATCTACTTCATTTGGACTAGATTTTGTGATTTTCTTATTGGAAAATGAGCCTCAAACATTTAAAGAATCTATGTCTTCTTTGGAATTATTGTTTTGGAATGAGGCAGTCAATAGTGAAATAGAATCCATATTGAACAACCATACATGGGAATTGGTTGATCTTCCTCCTGGAAATAAATCGTTGGGTTCTAAATGGATATTTAAGAGGAAAATTAAAGATGATGGCACTATTGACAAATTTAAGGCAAGGCTTGTGGTCAAAGGGTATAGACAATGATTAGCCATATGAGTTGGATTTCGAGGTAAAACCCTTAGGTTTACAAATCGGCCCTAAGACTTGTTGGGATGGCCCGTAGGCTCTTACGCATTTTCCCTTAGTTGCTTTTTTAGTTAACCGTTTCGGGTTCAGTCTTCGAGTTGGGTTTTGACTCGAGCTCATCGACCCTTATGTTTTTGAATTTTAAGCTGGCTATTAGGATCTTACGCATTGGATCGGCATTAACTCTAATATTGTCTGGCACTTGGGCTCTTACACGTTGGTTCGGTATGAACTCTAATATAGGCTAGCGCTTAGGATCTTATGCGTTGGGTTTGTACGAACTTTAATATAGGCTGGCGCTTAGGCTCTTACGTATTGAGTTGGTACGACCTCTAACATAGGCTTTATTTTTCCTTCGTTAAAGACTTTTTTGATGTTTTTGTGTTTGCCGGACTCTTTGATGGTTCGATAAGAACCTCTACTATGAGCTGTTATATAGCGATAAATGAGCACCTCGGGAGGTTTCGCTCGATGGCTGAATTACTTTGAAGCCTTTTCATTATTTGGAGCTGATATGATCGAAGCTCTCTTACTTATGCCGAGGGTAGTCTGATTAACTAGTTCTTTTCAAAGTATTTTTGAAGTAATTTTGAAGGTCGGTGATTTTATGGAGACGGTCGGGCATCCCCGAGTTACATTAGTTTGATCGGAGCCTTATGAATGTAGTCATTGTGTTTGACCATAGCCTTTTAATCCTCGAGTGAGGTAGCCTTGGCGTTTATATCGAGGGTATGCCTTTTTTGGGGTCTTACAAGTTCGAATATATAGCCTTGACTTTAAGATCGGGATTATGCCCTTTGTAGGGTCTTACAAATTCTTTGGTTACTTGGCACAAGTATAATTCATGCCTTGCTTGAGGTCTTACAGATTTGGTGTTGCTTTAAGAAGGTCTTATGAGTTTGAGGTTGCCTCATGGAGGTATTACGGACTCGAGGTTGCTCGCTTAGGGTCTTATGGACTCGAATTTTTGGTAGCTCGATGTGGTGAAACTCGACGACAGTTCCCGAGACACCGAAAGTTTTTGGATCTAGAACTGTTTGTTGTAAAAAAAATAGCAAACATTTTTGAAGTGCGAAGATTTTTTATGGTAAAAGATACTCCGTTGATTACATGGTACAAGTATACATGTATTTGTCGTCGAGGGTTCGATTGTTCTATGCGGACACGGTTCATTTGACCGTTTGGCCCGATACATCATTTTTTCTATCAAGACCCTTTTTTGGCTCAATTTGATTTCTCCGAGGAGCTGATCTCCAAGGGGGATGTACCCCAGTATTCGGGGTTGATTGAAGAGAAGCCTTGAATACTTGTTAAGTTCTCCTTAGGTAGCATATAAATGTTGCCTCGTTAAAAACCGTGCTGGTAAAACCGTTCTTGGGATAAAACCCGATCGAAGGAAAAAAGTGCAGCGCATGCTTTAAAACCTAAGGTCTTCAAGCTGGAAGGTTCTTTGATTCTTCTAACTGGACGCCTGTACACAGGTTAGTGTAAGACGTAAGTAAAAAGTGAGATGGTTATACCTTAGTAGTGATAGCGCTCGAGCAACGGTATGCTTCAAATGCTTACTTCAGTGATGTGGTATGGTCCTTCGCTTATTTACTCGGGTGCAACCGAGAATATAGCTTGTGATTGCTACTTCATTATTTGCTTATCCTTTGGCTCCTTCGATGTTGAAGGTGTCAATGTCGGTGCCACATCGTTCACCACAAACATCTCTCTTACTGTATGCTTCTCCTCATATACCGTTTTTATTCTGCCCCTCATTGGAAACTTTATCATTTGATGAAAGGTCGATGGTATTGCTCTCAAGCAGTGTATCCATGGCCTTCCGATCAAGTCATTGTGCCTCATGTCTCCTTCGATGACATGAAACTTGACATTTTGGGTTGTGCCAGCCACGTTGACCGGGAGAGTGATCTCCCATTTTGTTGTCTTGCTTTCCATGTTCAATCCGTTGAGGATTCAAGAGGCGGGCAAGATCTGGTCGAGCAATTTGAGCTGCTCCACCACCCTCGACCCGATAATGTTGGCCGAGATACCTGGACCACAAGCACACGTTTAATTTTAAATGTATTCATAAGAAAAGAAATTACCAATGCGTCGTTATAAGGCTGAGACAGGGCCTCGATGTCCTCTTTGCTCAATGTGAGAGTGTACTCGAGTATGTAACCTCGAGTTCACTCTTCCCTGGTGAGGGATATTTTTGTTCGTTTGACAATGAGTTCCTGTGAGATGTCGATTCCTCCTATGATCATGTGGATGACATGTTGTGGCTCTTCCATTTAATTTTTCCTATTCGCCTCTCTTTCCTAAAATTGGTTTTATGCTCGGTTGCTGAGGGACTCTTGGAGGTGCCCTCTGTTGATTAGTCTAGCAACTTCTTCTCATAGTTGTCTGCAATCTTTGGTCCTATGACTGTGTGTGCCATGAAATTTGCACTCTAGGTTAAGGTTCCTTTTGTGATGGATCCAATAGTATGGGTTTTGGCCACCTGGTGTCTTTGATTTTACCTATGCCTCATACGATGTCCGAAACATCAATGTCGAAGTTGTATTAAGATAATCGGGGTGCCTCCATTGGTCTTGTGTGTTTGTCGAATATGGCTCTGCTCATGAGTCCCCGACGGTTCTATCCCCGATCTGCCCTTCGGTTGTTTTGGGTATGTTACGCCTTAGGGTATTTCTTCAATCTTTAGTGTATGGTTGGGACCTTTCCTTTTTTGGCCTTGGTTCCTTTTCTAGGAGCCTGCTAGGATGTACTGAGCTCGAGGGGGCTCCTAGTTGGTCGTCCTTGACGCTAATATTTGATTGATAACGGTTGTGGACATCCGCCCAAGTCACGACGGGATATTCAATCAAGTTCTATTTTAGCTATTTCGAAGCTATCGAGCTTTATTCGTTCAAACCTCTGGTGGAGGCCTGCACTGCCAAGTCATCGTAGACTGGTGGTAATTTCGTTCGCTCCATTTGAAAGAGAGATACAAACTCCCGTAGCATATCGTTTTCTCTTTGTTTGATTTTGAAGACGTCAGATTTCCTTGTAGCAACCTTGATGGCATCATCATGTGCCTTTATGAAAAAATCTGCCAGCATGGAAAATGAGTCTATCAAATTCGGGGATAGGTTATGGTACCACATCATGGCCCCTTCTGAAAGTGTTTCTCATAATTTTTTTAACAGGACAGATTCAATCTCGTCATCCTTCAGGTCATTTCCCTTTACAACACAAGTGTATGCAGTGATGTGCTCATTGGGTCCGAGGTCCCGTTATACTTCGGGAGATCAGGCATTCTGAATTTCTTCGGGATGGGCTTTGGAGCAGCACTCGATGTGAATGGCTTTTGTACGAATTTCTTTGAATCTACACCCTTCAGAATCGGGGGTGCGCCCGGGATCTAATCAACCCTTGAATTGTAGGTCTCCACCTTTTTGTCATTGTCCTCTATCTTCTTTTCGCCCGATTCAATCCTCTTTGTCAGTTCCTCAAGCATCTTTGTAATAGCGGGGTCGGCTGATGACCCGTTGTTGCTCGATTATTTCGGTACCTATTCGGCTCGAGGAGTCATTTCCGGTGCTGTCGTGCTTGGAGTTTTTTGGTGGCTTTGCAGTTGAGCCATCGCCATTTGTTGTGCTTGTAGCATTTCAAAAATTACTTGGAGGCTGACTCATCCTTCTTCCACTGTTCGTGCTTCTTGGCCTCCGGCCTAGTCTTCCCTACGTCCATTCTTCGCGGGGTCTGCGCCCACTTCCGTGTTTAGTACGTTGTGGGAGCTGTTATTATCTGGCTCTATATTTGGTAGTCTCTCAGGGTTTGCAGGTGGTACACCCAGCCATAGGCCGCTGTTTGGTACACCCAGCCCTATGCTGTTATTTTCTCCAAGTTCTTCACTGTTGTGAAGAGGTGAGTTTTGTGTGCTTGACATGATTAACCCTGAAATCAAAGAATCTTTGACAAGAAAAAGTGTAAAGAGTAACGTGTATTATTATAGAACTTGCACCAAAACAATCACTATTATTCTTAGCCCCACTGTGGGCGCCAAATTATTTACCTTGAAAATAGTAATTACTATTATATTTGATTTTGTGGTTCTAAAAATTTGTAATTTATTTAAATACAAGTTGTTAGGCAATAGATGTTAAGTATGATCTATGAAAGTAAGAGGGAGAGGCGGTGTTGTTATTCAAACCGAACGGCTGCGAATGGGGGCCTCGGACTGGCATAAGCTGGGCCTCGAGGTTGAGCTAGTGAGATCGACTGGAGATGGTCGGTGAAGGATTAACAGTTACAAGGGCCTCAATGATGGATCTTTATAATTATGATGAGTAATAAATGAGGAAACAATCAATGAAACACAATAATGAATCAAAGGAAAGACAATGGAGAATGTTTAAATTAGAGAGCAGAGAATGTTCTTGTTCTTGTATTGAATATCATGTACGTTACAAAATGGTAAGGGTCCCCTTTATATAGGAGGAAAAATCCCAATATAGTACAGGTGCATTTATTACAAAGATGTGCGGCTGGTACATCCCTTTAATGTTACGGTACGAACTTGTACTAGTCTAGTAGACCTGGTCAGCTCTAACCACGTGCCTTGGAAGTTTTCTGTTTGTCCATCAGAGCCATCGATTTGCACTGCCCCGAGGTCGAACATAGGGAACCCTTGGGTTCAAACCTCAAGATGTGTCTCGAGCCTTCTGGAGACGGGCTATGGAGTGTCATAATGATCATAAAATTGGACTCTCCGATTTTAGTCGTATACACTTATTATAGGTAGGTATATATTTTGTACATATTACAGACTTTTATATTAGATCTACCACTGATTTAGCTAATAAAAACTATAATGACAGTTACTTTGTGGGTACATATGGGAAAGATGTTGTTTATCCCAAGTTTTCAGAGTGTTTAAAGAATTTGTAAGTGTTACTTATTAATTAACATGATTTTTATTATATGCAAATTAATTATATGTATTTTAAAATTCTAAATTATATTTAATTCTATATATAGATTCATGATTCAGCTAATGGCATTAATGACCCATTTTTACGTGATATGGCTTGGGGACCTGACCCTAGAGTAAGAATGACATCTAAATACTTGGTCAATGAGTGCAAGTTTCATGCAGAAGAATGGTCTAAAGGAAAGAAAACCAACAATAATGGGGTATAGTGAAAGGTGATGGAGATGTTGATTATTATAGTGTGCTTCAAGAGATTATAGAACTGAGTATACTGTAGGTTGGCCGAAGAAAACGTTGGTACTCTTTCGATGTAAGTGGTATGTTCCAACACCGAATTGAGGTACAAAGATACACATTCAGTACAAAATAGTTGAAATTAAACATACGAGGCAATATAGACTTTATGGTCCCTTTATCATTGTACAAAAGGTGAAACATGTGTATTATGCTCCTTATACTTTGAGCAAGAATAAGTCTGCATGACGAGTAGTTGTGAAAATAAAGTCCGTGTGTAGAGTGGAAGTCGAAAATGCATTAGATGTGGCGTATCAGAATGACATTTCAGGTATTGAATCAGTAGTGGATGATGAATTACTGCATAATGAAGAGATATATGAAGAATTTGTTCCTTCTGTCCTTGGACCAAATGAGGACAAAGATAGAGGTGTTGAACATGAAACAAGTGATAAGGAAGAATTAAATGATTATTATGAAGATAGCGATGGGGATTGACTTGTTATTATTTTTATGTTGTTATTCCTTAAATCATTTAATTTATTTAAAGAATTGTTGTAGTTTTTATGACATCTTGGGATTTTTATGTTATTCCTTTAATTATCTATTATGCTGCAAAATTATTTTATAGTTTATGACTTGTTAGGTTGCTTATTTATTTCTTTAGTCATTTAATTTGTAGAATAATTATTTTATATTTTCTATCACTTGTTGTAGTTTTTGTTTTGTATTTTATTATGATTATATTACATATATGGCATCTAAGGGGAAGGAAAAGATGAAATCTAAGAAGAAAAAACAATGTGTTTCAACTAGCTCAAGTATGCCAATTATAAGTCATCCTCTTCCTCGCCATCATCTTCCTCATCCTCCTCAATCGACTTCATTGTCATCTACCATGTTCACTATCCCCCTCCATCTAATAATTCAGTTCAGTATTATTCTATGCCTGCCAAAGGAAGTCAATGTAACATTATTTTTAACTTTATACCACATCTTCTTCATCGGGCTTTCATGTTAGTCAGCATGGTGGCTCACCAGATGCTGCACCCCCGAGCTTTCATGGTAGTCAGCATAGTGGCTCACCAACTGCTGCACCCCTGAGATTTTATGATAGTCAACATGATGGTTCACCAGCTGCACCATCCCCGAGCTTTTATGGTAGTCAGCATGATGGTTCGCTTTTGTTGCTCCATCATTTTCCACTATATCATCATCATCCACTCCTAGCATATCTAGGTTAGATATTGGAGGCTCTAGCACAGTTACATCTAATGCTACTTCTACACCATCTAGTAGACGCAGGCAGAATCTTGGAAGGGATATATAATATGATAGTTATAATCGATTGATAATCGTCCCCTACGAGGATGGGTAAGAAGGTTCTTATACTATTTATAAAGTTTTGAATATACTTTTAGATATTTTAACATTAAGGAATATTTATTTATAAATAAAATTGTTGAAACTTTAATATGTTTATTAATTATATATGTTAACTTTAATGGAGGTTTTTGCCATCCTTTAGGTCTACACATTTGGTTATGGATTCTGTGAAGCAATTTTATTACGAGCCGTGAAATTCTTGGAGACGCATACCATACAACATCAGAAAGCAAATGTGGAATCGATTTAGGGTAAAAATTGATTAGATTTTTTTAGTAATTATCATCTTTATCTAATGTTACTTTTTTATACTACAGAAAAAGTATACATGGCATCCTCGGCATTAAAATAAAATAAATGATATTTTCGAGAAGAAGGTTGCTAAGCGGATTAAAGATTCTCTGTTCGCTGCTCGAAATGCTGGTAAAATGCCGGAGTGGTTAAGAGAAGATGTTTGGAAGAAACTTCTTGCGAAATGGAATACCGATGAATGAAAGAACAAGAGTGAACAAGCAAAGGCAAACCTTGCCTCCAGGAAAGGTGGCTCGTTACACACAGGAAGTTCGATTAGTTTTGCGGTCCATAAACTAAGATTGATAATTACTTATAAAAAATTTCTTAGTTTTACATATAGAATTTTACGATTGTAAAGTCTAACTCATACTTTTTGTTATGAAGGAAAATGATCGAGGGTGAGATATGAGTGACGCTGAGGTCTTCGAGGAGACACATAAGAAAAAGAAGAAGGATGGTACAAGAGAACACTGGGTGGAGACGCGTGCGTCGGAAATATATATAAAATACTAACTTCATAATTATTTACAGTTTATTAATATTAGTTTGTTTACATAATAATTATATTTTCATTTCAGGAAGATTATCATAAAAAGGTAGAAGAATGGCAACAAACTCAATCTCCTTCAACTCAACCAACATATGATGATATGACTTCATTGTGGACAGCGGCAGTGGGTGGAGTAAACAAAGGCAGTGTCTTGGAGTACGCCAACCTATAGATCATCCAAACCCACTCTTAGCCAATTCTTCTTCTTCTTCTTCACAAAATCACGAATAGATGGAAGATATGAGAAAATAAATTCGTGATTTGAAGCAATAGTTGGACCACAATTTGAAACATTTATTAAGATGCAGGAATTCATGAGAAAACATGGGGATGATCTATCTGATGATGAGGTTGAAAAAACTGAATCTGATTTGTAGTAGTTTAGGTGTATGGTTTTGGTTGATTGCTAAATTTGATTGTGAGTGACAAGTTTATGTTTTGTTTTTAAACTTGAATGTGGGCTACTATTTGGATGTTTTTATGCCCAAAATTATTAGGTTTAACGGATTTGTTGGTTTAGATGTTATATTTGTTGATTGGTTGTTGCCGTTATTGTATTGTAATTGTTTGATACGTGGTGTAGCTTAAACTTGAGCACAATTCTGCCCAATTTTACAAAACATTTCGACTGATTTCCGACAGAAACGGTCGAATAGTTGCCCATTTATTTTTCAAAAAATACCTAGATTTTCGACCAAATCGGTCAGAAATGATAAAAAATTAATTAATTTTTAACAGGTTTTGACGAATTCCGTTGGAAATTAAAGAAATTTTGTTTTTATTATTTAATTTTAAATATTTATTTAAATTATTACGACTGATTCAGTGGTAAAATTCCGACCATTTTGGTCGGAAATTTGAAAATAATTTGTTTGTCTGAACTTTTGAACGTTCCGACTACTTTGGTCGGAATTACCAACAGATTCAGTCGAAAATTATTTTCCGACCTATTATTTTTCGGCCAGCCAATTTTGGTTGGAAAGTGTCAGAAATCTGTAATTTTTGTCCGATTTCTTACCGTTTGGCGGTCTAAATTCAGCTATTTTCTAGTAGTGTGACAATGATTAATGACACACAAATCCTTGAATGTTCGAATTATTCTAGGATCTGGTGGAAAGTGGGAAATAATTTTTACAAGAATCCTGATGAAAAGGTCCTTCTATCTTCGTAAGAGAGAGAATCTTTAGCCAAAAGGTTTTTCTTATAGATGAATCTCACGTTCCTCACATCAATGGCCCCACTTCCTATATATATGAGACATATTTCTAACAAACCCTAACTGTACAAAACGTAGAGAATAATTGCTAGATTCCTTGTAATATCTTATTTCTAAAACTAGCCGTTACAGCTTCATCAGTAATGTTCGACCTCGGCCACTATCGACATGTCGACCACGACCCTCGTCGACTCTTTGGCTACGAGAATTTCTGCTTCCTGGCCCATCTCGACTAAAGACGACTCGAGAATTCTTCCTTCAGCGTAATTTTATTCCGAACATTGCGTGGTTCATTATTATTTACATATGAAGTGTATGCACCGGTTGTTAAATAGTCTGGCATTACATTTTCTAACGAAATCTGAACCTCAGACCTTTATTGGTCATGGGTTATATATGTTGGATTTGTATTTAACATGACATGGGCAATATTGAAGGCCATCACCCAGCTTGATGTAACATGTAAAGTTTATTGATCAGCCCCTACCGAGATTTCAGTAAGCAGGTATTATGCTTGTGTGAATTAAATTTGACAGATATTGTTCTGCAAAGTATGGGAAGTCCAACAATAAATAAGTTGCTATGAATATAGGGGGAAAATTTAAAAATAATCAGATTTACAACTGGTCGTTCAAAAATAGCCCAATTTCAAAAGTAATCGAAATTTAGCCACTTTTTATGTAAAGATAAATCTGAGCGAAAACACTGTTCAAAACCCGGAAAATACTCCAGTATATTATGCTGTAGTTCCAACATGAGGATACTTGAACTCCAGTTAATTATACTGGAGTTCCAGGAAAGTATATATGCTGGAACTCCAGCATAATATGATGGAGTTCCAGCATAAGTACACTAAAACTATAGCATAATATACTGGAGTTCCAACAAGTATAATGGTCCAGTATAATATACTGGAGTTTGGAGCACCAGTGCTCGAGTAAATTATACCGGAGCCAGCAAAGTATACCGGTCTATCATAATATGTTGGAGTTCATACACAAGTGCACCGAACTCCAGTATATTATGTTGGACCGGTCGCTATTGCAGCAAAACAATGGCTATTTTTTATTGACTTGGTAAACGCTGGCTATTTTTAATTGACCAGTTCGAAAACTGGCTATACCATGCTATTTTTACATGAATATGGCCAATAAGCCCTTTTATATGCGATATTACTTTAAAAGGTGAACTTATACTCAAAAGGGTTGTTATTTAGGAATTAGTTAGTGTATCTTGAATTTCCGTTTTTCAGTTTAATTTTTCAGGACAAAAATATTTTGAATTGTCCTGAATTTAAATTTGTAGTTTAAAATTTCATGACAAAAATAAATATTGGCTAATGTCTAAATAATATCCCTGAGAATGACTATCTGTGTACTTGCATAAAAATTGTATGGGGTAGCCATTATTTAAAGTGGTATTTACTTTTTAACCAATATTTTTAATGTTGAGCAAAAGTAGCCACTAGTTTATTAAAATTAATATGAAAGGACGTTGTTACCCTTTCCTTCCCAAACAGAAATACAGTAATATCATAGGTTGGATAGATACGCCATTTTCAAATTCTCTTTCTGGGCTTTTCTCTCTGCATATTCTTCTTCCATTCCCAACCTTCATTTTCTTTCTTTTTCTTTATCGTCTTCTTCCTTATATTTTGCTTTGTCTTTGCCATTGAAAAGTGACTACTTTTTTATGATCTCAGAAAAGCTACGCCAGAGTACGTAGTTAATATAGAATGGAAGGTTGAGTCAAAGGAAAATACAAGGCCTACTCCTCAGAACACTGCATATAAGCAATAGAAATTTATTATATTTTTTTTCTACTGAGTCTACTACTATTACTACTATACGTACTGTGCCTTGAGATCCTATGGAGAGAGAATTAGGTGTTAAGTCATGATCACCTTTTTAATTCTCCTTCTCTTTTGACTTTTACCTGCTATGGTTTTTAAATTGGATAAATCTTTAGTCAAAACGGAAGAAAAAACTGAATTTATCAGAAAAGGATAACATATTTAAAATATATGTATTTAAATTCAAAAGTTAAGGACACCTGGTACTTAACTTATAGTTACAAGTTCTAAAGTTAAGGATAGGCAGTCCTTAACTTATAGTTACAAGTTCAAAAGTTAAGGACATGCAGTCTTTAACTTACAGTTACAAGTTCAAAAGTTAAGGACAATAGGTCCTTAACTTTGATTTCCAAGTTCAAAAGTTAACGACAGACAATCCTTAACTTACAGTTACACGTTCAAAAGTTAAGAACAAACAGTCCTTAACTTACAGTTATAAGTTCAAAAGTTAAGGACAAGATGTCCTTAACTTTGACTTTTAAGTTCAAAAGTTAAGGACGCTTGGTCCTGAAGTTTGAGTTCCAAGTTCAAAAGTTAAGGACATGTAGCCTTGAAGTCCTGAACTTAGAGTTCCGAGTTCAAAAGTTAAGGACGTGTAGTTCTGAAGTCCTGAACTTAGAGTTACAAGTTCAAAAGTTAAGGATGCGTAGTCCTGAAGTCCTGAACTTAGAGTTCCAAGTTCAAAAGTTAAGGACATGTAGTCCTGAAGTCCTGAAGTTAAGTACAAAAGTTAAGGACATGAGCAGAAGGGTATTTTCGTCTGGGCAGTTAAAGTTTATTAAAGCAGTGGCTAAAGACTAAAGATATTTTAAACGACGGCTTAAAAATAAATACATATGTTATAAGTGGTCAACCGTGCACTTCCCCCCTGTACTTACACCGAGTTGCACTGGCTTTGACTAACATTAGCCCACTTCTTTTATAAAAATGAGTCCAGTCCATTAGACTCTTACCAGTCTTGATCCAGAATAGAAAACCAGCTTGTGAGTCCCTGAATGTAGGTCCAATATGGGGAAGAAGCAGTAAAGTTGGAGTTGTTATTTCGCCTCAAATCAGTAAAGGGAACACTTGGAGACGAATAGTGGTGGCAAATGATTAAAGAAAATATTTAACCACACAATTTATTTACTAAAAAATTGATTGGATAATAAACGTTTTAAAAACGGGCCAAATATGGTAAGAGCCATATTACTCATTAAGAAAATGGATAATTCATGATGGAATTTTCACATTCCTATATCATATAGGAAACCTTATTACCCTTAACGTTTAAGGTTTGATATAATTGCATTTAGTATATCAAATTACCAATTCTATACCATAATGTATTTTAAGAGTACAATTAATGCAACGTATATCCCTTATTAATTCAAGGTACCGTATATCCCATATATTAGATATTTTAATTTGGACCTCACATGACTTTTTAGTCTTTGCCCTAAAACAAACCTAAAACAAATCAGGGATAATATATACGACCAAACGAACTACAAAGTTAATTAATTATGATGACAACTGTACCCTAGAAGTATTAGACTTTTAAGATGAATCTGTTTAGTTTATGAATTTTGTGCATTGTATTAAAGAAAATAATTTAAATTTTGCCGCATTGGTAAAGGACACTAATTGATTGGTATTACAATTCTCTGCAAATTCATATTAGGAACTGGTTTTGAAAGTTACAATTTTGTCCATCATGTAGTTAAAGTCAATCATTATTACAGGGATAGTTTGGTCTACTAACCTTGTGTTCATGCTTTTATAATAACCAGTCTTTATGTTCGTGCTTTGCACGAATAAGTTTTGTGTTAAATATTACGAAGCACATATCATCCAATATGTATATATATATATATATATATATATATATATATATATATATATATATATATATATATATATATATATATATATATATATATATATATATATA
>MU783031.1:4779-20608 GCA_026770625.1 Nicotiana glauca | reverse complement strand
ATTATATGTATATATATGTACATATAATATATATATATATATATATATATATATATATATATATATATATATACTAAAAGTGATTATTTTTAAGTCCCAAAAATTCAATCCATAAAGATTATTTATTTTTACAATTAGAATACAAATAATCTACAATTTATCTACAAAATATCTACAAATGGGGTACATTGAATTTTTATATCCCAATTCCCATTCAATTGCAGCTTAATTAGAAGTTTAATGGGATTTTCGATATAATTACATTTTTTGCAGAATATTTGTAGAAGTTTTAGTCATTTTTTATTTGTGAAAATAGAAAATAAAGCATCTACAATTAGAATACAAATAATCTACAATTTATCTACAAAATATCTACAAACTGGGTATATTGAATCTTTATATCCAAATTCCATTCAATTGTAGCATAATTGAGATTTTTGACATAATTGTGTTTTTCAGAAGATTTGTAGAAGTTTTAGCCGTTTTTTATTTGTGAAAACAGAAAATAAAGCATCTACAATCAAAATACAAATAATCTACAATTTATGCAATATGTCTTCTTCTTCTTCTTCTTCTTCATCGAGTTTTAATCTGAAATTGAGTCAAAACCAAATCTATTCTTCACCAAAACCTCTCAAATTTGAGATATAAACTCCAAACCATATTCCCGATGATTTTCAACGACACCCATTCCAAACAAATAATGATTTTTGAAAACCCAAATTTGAATTCAAAGCTTTCAAGCATTTTAATGATTGTCAAAAGTGGAATTGCTGCTCTCTTTTCATTTGCTTTGTATTACTGAAATTTGTGATTGAGAAATAGAGAGAGATGTAGAGAGAATGTCGACGAACTGAGCTTTTACAGAACTGATTTCTACAATTTGATTCGAATTTGTTGACGATTTTGTCTTTTTTTTATTTGTGGCTTAAGGAAAAATATCGAAGAACAGAGTTTTTGCAGGAAAGAATCTATGTAATTTGATTTTAAATTGAAGATATAGGATTTGCGTTTCAAATTTGATCTGAAGGTCACTAAATCAATTAGAATATTCTGTTCCTGATTTGTAGCACGCCTAATTAAGAAGTAATTAGCTCCTAATAATTAGTATTTAATGAATGGTATAATAATTGTAGAAAAATTATGAACATGGCGGGTAAATATGAAACTATGCACATTTTTGGTAATAAGGTTTCATATATGATATAGGAAGGAAAAAGTCTCTAATGAATTTAACTTTTATATTTGTAAAGCCTCAAATTGGGGGTTCTTCAAGTTTGGAAAAAGCTAGGAATTCTCTCAAAAGTGATTATGAGCAAGAAGTCATGGATAATATAGTTACCCATATTATATGTCGATTAACCCGTTTTTTATCCGTATTAAATATAGGTCGAATTAGATAATTTTTCATTTTTTATTATTTATTTTCGACCCGTCCCGTATCCGACCCGCCTGTTTGTCACACTTAGAGTTGAAATTCCCCATAATATAAGTGAAGAAAATCCAAATGACAAAAGCGACATTGGAATAATCCAGAACATCTCAATTTTCCATCTAACGAAGGTAATGCCATCGGATTGGAATTAAAAATAAGATAGGATCTTTGCAAGTAAATAAGGCAGTGAGGCCATGAGGGTATTATGAATTATGAGACGAAAACTACTCCAACTCCGTATAATTTTACAAGTGAGTATAGAAAAAAAGTGTGCAAGTAATTTTTATCCCTACCTTTAAATTATGAGACTAGACAAAATTTAAAAATTTAAATTACTTACTAGTTACTACTAGTAGTTTTATGGTAAAGATTATAAAGTAGAAAAAGCACAAAACGTCAAAAATAGTAGGCAGGCCATAAAGTAAGAAGTCGGTTTGTTAAGGAAGTCTGCGGAGTTTTCTTTTAGAGAATTCTAGAAAAAGTCTTTATCCCGTAAATATTAAGAATTTGTGTAATAATTCATTAATGTATAAAGCAGCATATTTATTTGTAACTCATCAAGTAAATCAACCAAGTTATTTATAATATAAAAAGCTTCCTTTGACAAAGTTTTTTGTCTTTCATAGCTAACATTTTTTTAACATTAGTATTTCAGGCTGACTTGGTATAGCAAGATCGTGAGTAAGTTGTATAAGAACATGAACGAATTATCGAATGACGTACGTACACTTAGTTCAAGACTAAGAATGTGGCAGTAGTCTAATACTTTCTCATAAATTTTTTAATTTGCTTTAAAAAATATTAGACCATAATAGAAAGGTTTAATAGTTGCAAGAGAAACAAAAAATTCATGTATTGCACCAAACAAGAGTTGCAGGGGCTGAAAAGGAAAGCAGAGTACAAGGAAGGGACTTGGCTGAAAAAAGCCCACTTCTTTTGTAAAAGAGTCTTAGCCCATCAGAAGTTTCCTTTCCTGATCCACAACTGAATACCAGCTTGTAAGGTGGAAGTGCACGGTTGGTCACTAATAACATGTATATTTATTTTTAAGTCATTGTTTAAAATATCTTTAGTTTTTAGCCACTGTTTTAGTAAACTTCAACTGCCTGGACGAAAATACCCTTTTGCTTATGTCCTTAACTTTTGAACTACATGTCCTTAACTTTCGAACTTGTAACTCTAAGTTCAGGACTTCAGGACTACATGTCCTTAACTTTTGAACTTGTAACTGTAAGTTCAGGACCAAATATCCTTAACTTTTGAACTTGTTAGTCTAAGTTCAGGACCTATTGTCCTTAACTTTTGGGCTTCTTAGCCTAAGTTCAGGATCTATTGTCCTTAACTTTTGAGCTTGTTAGTCTAATTTCGGGACTTCAAGACCTATTGTCCTTAACTTTTGAACTTGTAACTGTAAGTTCAGGAGTTATTGTCCTTAACTTTTGAGCTTGTTAGTCTAAGTTCAGAACCAAGTGTCCTTAACTTTTAAACTTGTAATTCTAAGTTCAGGACCAAGTGTCCTTAACTTTTGATCTTTTGAACTTAACAAAAAGAGGACTGTATCATATCAAAGAGCAAAAACTTTTAAATGTGAGAATCCATATGTTATGTATTTTATGCAACCATCGTATCTCTCGACACCATACAGACTGGTAAGTTAAGATAAACCTTATGGATTTGATCTTTATTAAATCTATACAGTTCATGCCAATGTACTCAATTTACTATGTCCATCTGTTTTGGCAGGACATATCATTTTTTTTGCTAGGAAATATCTTTGGGAGAACTGTGGTTTTCTAGTGCTTCGTGTTCCTGGCAAGGGATCTTGGTCTGTCAAATACGTTCTGGGAAAATCAAAAACAAAAATTTGTTTCTATTGGAAGGCATCCGTGCGGCACAGTTCTTCTCCGTAACACATAAAAAAGAGATAGAAGAAAGGGTAACACAATCTTTTCATATTAATTTTAATAGACTAGTGGTTATTATTGCTAAGCATTAAAAATGTTGGATAAAAAGTAAATACCAGTTTAAAAAGTGGCTACCCCATATAAGTTTTATGTAAAAATAGCACGATATAGCCAGTTTTCGGACTGGCCATTCAAAAATAGACAGCGTTTACGAAGTCAATGAAAAAGAGCCACTTTTTTGCTACAACAGAGACCGGTCCAACATAATATACTGGAATTCAGGGCACTTGTCTATAAACTCCAACATATTATATTAGACCGATATACTTTGCTGACTCCAGTATAATATACTGGAGACTGGAGCACCGACGCTCCAAACTCTAGTATATTATACTGTGACGACCCAAAGGGTCATCACCGGATTTCTCTCTTATTTCGCGCTTCCGAGGCCTTTAAAACCTCACTTATAGTTGCCTCGATTTACGTGCGCAGTCCGGGCGCGTAGTCGGAAAAATTTTATGTTGAAATATATGAAATCTGTGAAAAATTTGAGGAATTTTGATATTAATATGATTAAAGTTGACTTCGGTCAACATTTTTGATAAACGGACCCGGATCCGTAACTTGACGGTCCCGGAGGGTCTGTAGAAAAATATGGGACTCGGACATGTGCCCGGAGTCAAAATACGAGGTTTAGAACCCGAATAAAAGAATTTTTCTATTAAATTATTTATCTGAAATTGTTAAGAAAAATGGAAACGAAAATTTATTAAAAGACTATGGTATCAGACTCGTATTTTAGTTCCGACGCCCGGTACAAGTCTTATATATTGTTTAAGTACTTTGTGTGAAGTTTGGTCGAAAACGGACGTCGTTTGACGTGTTTCGGATTATGAGTTCCAAGTTTGAAAGTTTATGAAGTTTAGAAGAAAAGTCATGAGTTTTGAGACTTGATTCAATGATTTTGATGTTGTTTTGGCGATTTGATCGCTCGAGTAAGTCCGTAGGATATTTTTGAGGTTGTGTGCAAGTTTGGTTTGGAGTCCCGAAGGCTCGGGTGAGTTTTGGATAGGTGTCGAGTTGCATTTTTGAACTTTGAAAAAAAATTGCAGGTCAGGTCTGGTGTCTTCGCATTTGCGAAAATATTCTCGCAAATGCGAGAGCCGCAATTGCGAACTTTCCATCGCAAATGCGAAGCCTGGGTCCTGGGCATAGGGTCGCAAATGCGACCCATTTTCTCGCAACTGCGAAGGCCTCCATCCTCGCCTGGGATCGCTAAAGCGAAGAGTTCTTTGCAAATGCGGACATCGCAAATGCGAATAAAACTCCGCAAATGCGAAGACTGGGATCTGGGCATGGTTCGCAAATGCGAACTATTTTCTCGCATTTCCCAAGTCTAATGGGTTCTCAATTGTGAACCCAAGGTTCGCAATTCCCACATCTGCAACCCTGCAATTTTCATACTTATACGATTTTTGTGCCTCATTTTTCATTCTTTCAACTCAAACACCTTATATGCGATTTTCCAAGAAAGCTTTCTTCTCCAATCCATTTGTAAGTTGATTTTCACTTAATTTCTTCAATCTTTAACATCATTTATCATGTTTTCATCTTAAAATCAAGGTTTTTCATGGGTGAAAATGGGGATTTTGGGTANTTCAAAATAAATCATAGATATGAACTCGTGGGGGAATGGGTAACCGGGTTTTGGTTCGAACCTCGGGTTTTGACCACGTGGGCCCGGGGGCATTTTGGGAATTTTTGAGTAAAACTTTAGGAAATTCATTTTTATGCATTCAAGTTGATTCAATTAGCATTTGTTGATACATTCAAGCAATTTGTGACTAGATTCGAGCGGTTTTGTGGTGAATTCGAGGGTTAAAACTATACTAGAGGCTTGAGTAGATTTTTGGAGCAATTGAGGTAGGTGTTTGATCTAACTTTGGCTTGAGGGAATAGGATTAGAGTATTATAAATTGTTAATTGCTAAGTGACCGAGTACGGTGTATAGGCATGGTGACGAGTGTCTATACATCGGTATCTACCATGACTGTGGGTCTGTGTTCGTACTTGTTTTGGTATACTTTGGGACTCTTCCAAGCTAATTAATGATTTTCTACATAATGTAAAAAGTTTGAGGATTAATTATGAATTGTGAATTCTTTGGAGCGTTGGCTCAAATGATAAAATACTATCGAGTAAGAAATGAAAGAATTGGGAAGAGATGTGATTATCTCCCTAGCCGGGATGTGTAAGTTGTTGTTATTGCTCCCTTGACGAGATTTAGCTGTTTAATTGTATTACCCTTGCCGGGACATTTCTTGTTATTATTTATTTCCCTCACCCGTTTGGTTGTGATTGTTGTTTGGGTGAGGAAGAGTGATGATGCACGAAGGGTCATTCCGTGCCATTGTTAACTATATTGCACGAAGGGTCATTCCGTGCCTTTGTTGATTATATTATGCACGAAGGGACATTCCGTGCCATTGTTGATTATATTATGCACGAATGGTCATTCCGTGCCATTGATTGATTATATTTGCACGAAGGATCATTCCGTGCCATGAAATGAGAGTTATATGAGGAAATCACGAATGGTGATGCCGTACATTTTATTTGATTGTTTTGGGTGAGGATGAGAGTAAAAGCACAAAGGTTGATGCCGGGCAACTGTTGGATTTCTTGTTCCTGTTGATTATTGTGGTGCCTTGTTTCTTATTTAAGTTGATGACTTTTATATCCGGATTGTACTCCCTCATAGCCCGCCTCCCTCCCTTTTAACTGTATGGTTTTGGTATTCTTTTCTTTTATTGCACATATATATATTGAACTGCACACGTTGATTTGGTAGTCCCGTCTAGACTTATCACTACTTCGCCGAGGTTAGGCTAGGCACTTACCAGCACATGGGGTCGGTTGTGCTGATGCTACACTTCTGTGCTTTTTGCACAGATCACGGTACTAGAGCAGCTTTTGGACCACAACAGTAGCACGTTGAGTGGGAGCTGACTTCAGTCCAGGGACTACGAGGTAGCCTAGCTGGCGTTCGCAGGCCGACGTCCCTTTATATATTTTTGTTTGTTTTCATTGTACCGAAACAGACATTATGTATTCTTTTCATTCGGACTTATTTGTAGAACTCTTTAGAGGTTCGTGAGATAGCGACTCCAGTTCTTGGGTAGTGAAATATTTAACTTCCGCATTGTTGGCTTCCAGTTATTTATGTTACAAAAGACTTCCGCTTTATTTAAAGGTTTATTTTTCTATTACTGTTGTGTTGTTATCCGAAAAGGTTTTAAATGCTTGGCTTGCCTAGCTCTGACAGTAGGCGCCATCACGACTCCCGATGGTGGAAAATCCGGGTCGTGACATATACTGGATAATTATATTTGCGGGAATTCCAGTATATTATGCTGGAGTTCTAGTGTTCTTATGCTAGAATTCCATCATATTATGCTGGAGTTCCAACATACTTATCCTGGAACTCCAGTATAATATGCTGGAGTTCAAGCATACTTATGCTGGAACTCCAGTATAATATACTGGCATTTCCGGGTTTTGAACAATATTTTTGCTCAGATTTATCTTTACATGAAAAGTGTCTAAATTTCGATTACTTTTAAAACTGGGTTATTTTTGAACGACCAGTTGTAAATCTGGCTATTTTTAAATTTCTCCCAATTTTTACGCTTGTGAGTCCACATCTAACACCTGTTTTTTCCTTTTCTTCTATCTATCTAATATGGAAATCAGTAGAAACTAGAAAGGGAAACGTGCACCAACCCATGTGAAGAAAATCCAAATGACAAAAGGTTCATTTGCATTCTTGTTTGACCAAAAAGTTTTAAATATTTTTGTTAAACTAATTAAGTGAATGATATTATATAAATTCTAGTTAAATATAATAAGTCCTAGGTCCGAGATTGTTGAAAAATAATAACCTAGAAATCGCATTCAAAGCTATTTAAGACCAAAAAGTAATTTAGATATTATTGTGAATAAGTGAAGGAATGAAGGCAAGCAATAGATATGAGAAATGACAATAAATATAAATAGGAAAAATACTTCACCTAAATATCAAATGATATGGAAGATTCTCTGACAACGAGATATGGCAGTGAACAAGAATATAAGTAATGCTTTCTTGGATCATATAAGTGAAAAGGAAGAATAATCAATGAAATCAATCACTATCGAAAGGTAAACTTTGTATATTTTCTCAATGGTCAACTTCTTACAATCGTTTTCTCATATTCAATCTCGCGTCCCCTTTTCTTCTCTCTCTTTCTCTTTATATGGCATATTCTCTAAAGCCCCTAAAAAGTACAACAAATGGAATATCCAGGAGATATTTCTGTCATTAGTTCCAAGACTACATTAGCCGTTATTCCTATCTTTCTCTATCCGACCTCGACCTCTACGGCTCGCTCTGTGACTACTCGTGATTAGGCTTTGGTCGACCTCATCTTATCTGCCCAATTTAGGACACAGTCTTTTCACCTTACGATCTTTCCACGCCCAACTTCCTTAGCAAGAATTTGACCCATACAATTCTGTCACGTTTCCTTGTTGAACATGAGAGCCACATCGGGTAAGCGATAAGTTTTTTTTTTCTCCCAATTATAACTGTTAAAATAATCTCCCTTTGGCATGATGAAAACTCAAAATTTTACATGCGGAGGAATTGAGAACAGATAGGATTTTTTCCAACAATTAAGGCTATGAGGGCGTCTTGTTATGAATTATGAGACTTGACTAAGATTAAAAATTAAAATTACTTACTAGTTACTACTAGTAGTTTTATTTCTACGTAAAACTAAGGGCAAGTGCACAAATAGTCATTCTCAAGGATGATATTTAGAGATTAGCCAATAATTATTTTTTTCTGAAATTTTAAATTAAAAATCTTAACTTCAGAAAAATTTAAAATATTTTTGTCCTGAAAAATTGATCTAAAAAACTGAAATCCAAGATGCACTGATTAATTCCTAAATAGTAGCTGTAACGATCCGACCTGTCTTTTGAATAGTATTACCATGTTTCCCCATTTACTACTAAATTCATGCTATACAATTGTTATGTGATTCGCCGGGGTAATTGGTTCGGGTCCGGTGAGTTTTGAAATGAATTGAGACACTTAGTCTCAAAGAAGAAAGCTTAAGTTGAATAAATTGACCGAAAGGTGAAATATATGTAAACGACCCCGGAATAGATTTTTCATGATTCCAATAACTCCATATGGTGATTTCAGGCTTAGGAGTGTGTACTGATATTTATTTCAAGGTCTGTAGCCAAAAATGGCTCGAAATGGCAAAAATAAGAATTTAAGTTTGGAAGTTTGATAGGGGGTTGACTTTTTGATATCGGGGTCGGAATCCAATTCTGAAATTTTTTATAGCTTCTTTATGTCATTTATGACTTGTGTGCAAAATTTGAAGTCAATCGGACTTGATTTGATAGATTTTTGCATCGAATATAGAAGTTGGACGTCCCTAGTTTCATTTGGCTTGAATTGGGGTGTGATTCACGGTTTTAGCATTATTTGATATGATTTGGGATTTCGACTAAGTTCTTATGATGTTTTAAGACTGGTTCATATATTTTGTTAAGGTCCCGAGGGCCTCGGGTGGATTTCGGAAGGTTAACGGATTGATTCAGACTGAAGAAAAGCTGATGAAATTGTTTTGGACAGTTGTTGGATTTTTTTATATAGCAGCTTGAATAGTATGAGTGAACAGTGTCGTGTGAACAGTACCCGCACGCGTGAATAGTGCCCCCGAAAATTCTGGGCAGTTAAAGGGCGAGCAGTCCATTTTTTTCTCATATTTTTTGAGTTTCAAACTCGGATTTTAGGCAATTTTGAGCGAGAAATCACGGGAATTCTTGAGGTAAGTCCCTTGTGATCAGTTTTAGTCAATATTATTGAATTATCATTTGCTAAAAGCATATACTCAGTCATGTTTTACCTGTTAAATGTCTAAAACAGGTTTATTCTAGTCACTTTTAAAAGAGAGAACTATTTCGACTAAGTTCCCTAATTTCTACCGTTGTGCCCGAGAGGCTGTGAGGTTAATGACCGAGAGAGGTCGAGGACCTAAGTGTGAGGATATTTATATATGTGAGTTATGGTTCGGGCTGCATGCTGCAGCGATACTTATATGGATCGGGATGCACGCCGCAACGATATATATATATATATATATATATATATATATATATATATAGAGAGAGAGAGAGAGAGAGAGAGAGAGAGAGAGAGAGATGCGCACCGTAGCGATATGACGCTTGGGCTGTAGGAGCCCTGTGACGACCCGACCCGTTGTCTCATGAGTTATCGCTCTGTTTCCCCCATTTTCTGCTTCTTTATGCTTTACTATCAATGTCTTGTGTGAACGAGTTGGTTGGATTGATTTTAGAAGGAGAAGAGACACTTAATCTCTTTAAGGAAGGCTTATTTTGGAAATGGTCAATTGGATGTTGACTTATGTGTTAGAGGACTCGGTTATGGATTACAATAATTCGGTTAGCTTCGGGGGATGATTTGTGACTTAGGGGTGCGATCGGAAGTGATTTCGGAAGTCCGGTGTAGAATTAGGCTTGAATTGGCGAAGTTAGTATTTTGGCGAATTCCGGTTGATAGGTGAGATTTGGATTCGAGGGTCGGAATGGAATTCCGAGAGTTTCCGTAGCTTCGTTAGGTGATTTGGGATGTGTGTGCAAAATTTCAGGTCATTCGGAGGTATTTTGGTCGGGTTTTTGATCAAATGCGTGTTTCGAAAGTTTTAGAAGAACTTAGGCTTGAATCCGATGTAATTTGATGGGTTTGATGTTGTTTCAGGTGTTTTAACAATTGGAACAAGTTTGAATGATGTTATAGGATGTGTTGGTACTTTTGGTTGAGGTCCCGGGGGCCTCGGGTGAGTTTCGGGTGGTCAATCGGACCATTTCCTAAGTTAAAAAGCTGCATATTTCTCATTTCAGGTGTTGCAAGGAATTTCTCTTCGCGTTCGCATAAAGGGTCACCCGTTCGCGAAGAAGAAGTTGGGAGGCAGGTGATTTTCTCTACGCATTCGCGTTCAAGGTTCTGCGTTCGTGGAAGGTCGGAGGATTGTGCTTCGCGTTTCCACCAGCCCAATCACGTTCGCGTATAAGAAATAGAGGGCCAGTGATGACTGGCCTTCGCGTTCGCATGAACAAGGTTGCGTTCGCGTATGAGGAGAAGGTTGAGCATCGCGTTCACGGGGTTAATCTCGCGTTTGCATAGGGCTAATTTTGGAAAATTAAATGTGGTGCTTCGCGTTCACGAGGCAGTAGTCGCGATCGCGATGAAGGATTTCCAGATCCGGGTAGAATGTTTATAAATATTTCATCCGCGATTTTTAGCCATTTTCCCCCATGGTTGATCATTTTGAGAGCTTCTTGGTGAATATTAAAGAGGGATTCAAGGAGAATCGATTGGAGGTAAGATTTTTGAACATAAAACTCGTTTTATTGTGAAATTCACCTAGAAATTCATGAAAATTAAGCCTAAAATAGATGAACTAGGGTTTGAGATTTTGAAATTTGATTTGGGGATTTGAGGGACCATTTAAGGTCGGATTTGGGAACTTTTGGTATGTATCAACTCGTGAGGAGATAAGGAATCTATTGATGTGAAAATTTCTGAGATTCGAGAAGTGGGCCCGGGGCCCGGGTTTTGCTAATTTTGAGATTTTTGCTATTTTTCGTTTATTTTCGATTGGGCATTGTCCCATTGGCATATTGTGATGTATTCGCTCTGATTTTGGATAGATTCGACGCGCGTGGAGGACGATTTGAGGGGCAAAGGCATCGCGAGCTAGAGATTTCGCCGGTTCGAGGTGAGTAATGATTGTAAATGACATCTTGAGGGTTTGAAACCCTATATTTGCACATCATAGTGTTGTATTGAGGTGACTTGCAAGCCGGATAGCGAGCGTGGGGTAGAGCACCGTTGGGGATTGTGACTTGGTCCGTCCCAATTGATGAATTTACTGCATAGTTGACTGAAATTACTTGTTATCATCATATTTTGGGCTGATTGCCATATTTGGGCTTCGTGCCAGCTATTTGAACCCTTCGGGGATTGTTGTTGATAATTCTTCACTGTTTTAATTATATAATTGAACTCAGTCATGTATTTCCCACTGTTTTAGAACTCAACAAAGTTTATTATGCCTTAAACACTCTAAATGATATTTCTAAAAAAATATTTTGAGTTGAGCATCATGCTTTATTGTTGCTCGAGTGGCTTATGTTATTTCTGTTGACTGAGTAAGGCCGAGGGCCTGTATGGTGAGGATACTTATGGATCGGGCTGTGCACCGCAGCAGTGTGACACTGATATTGATATGAGGCCGAGGGCCTAGATTGATGCCACGAGATGGCTTGTTATTGCGCTTGGGCCTTAAGGGCCCCATCCCGAAGTTTGCACACCCCAGTGAGCGCCGTCGATGATAAATAGATCGGGCTGCATGCCGCAACGGTACTGGTACTGTTTGATGTGTTTGCATTATTTTTTTTGTCTGCTATTATCTGTTGTTTTGTGCTACTTCTTGCAATATAGACTTGATACTCTGGCATTCTTTGATAACTGAGTGTTGTGCCCGCGGGGCAGAAATTCTGTGCTTATCTGTATTATTTGTTTTGCATTCGTTTGCGTAACCACTGAAAAAGGACATTTCAAAAGAGGCTTAAACTGAGTACAGATATTTTTCTAAAGATTTCATAGCTTCACTATTTTCTAAAAAGGGTTTACACTGCTTCTATATAGCATGACGTGCCATACGTGATTTCTTACCACTCAGTTGTTATTTACCTTTATTACTCACTGAGTTGGAGTACTCACTTTACTCCCTGCACCTCGTTTTCAGATGCATGTTTCTATTCACCCGGTAGCGGGCTTTAGCCGATCATTGGCGGAGTTATATGAGTTCAGGAGGTGACTTCCAGCATTCGCAACACCATTTTCATCTCCTTTGTTCATTATTCTAGTTTTGTATACTTTAGGCCTGGTAGTGGATTTACATTCTGATAGATGCTCTTGACTTGTGACACCCTGGTTTTGGATGTGTTTGGGTTTTATTCTGCACTTATTAAAGAGATATTTTGATAGACTGTAGTTATTTAAAAATATATTAAAGCTGCTTATTAAAGTTAACTATTCTAAAAAAGATAAGTTGGGTTAGTTGGCTGGCCTCGTCTTCACGGTAGGCGCCATCACGACCGGTTCGATGTTTGGGTCGTGGCAAGTTGGTATCAGAGCCTAGGTTACATAGGTCTCACGAGTCATGAGTGGGTTTAGTAGAGTCTCACGGACTGGTACAGAGATGTCTGTATTTATCCTTGGGAGGTTGCGGAACCTTCAGGAAAACTTCATATTCTTGAATTCTTATCGTGCGTCCTTTAATTCAGCTTGAAAAGTAACTCTTGAAATTCCTTCCACGTATTCGTATGCGCGAACGAGCGCTAAGTATCATATTTTCCTTAATGTCTTGTGATTCCCTGATCGAGGGGTGAGACGTGATCTCTGTGAGTTGATGTTGGGCCAGTCTGGTGGACTTGAGGCTGGATTTTTGCCTATGGCTTGAGCACCAAGGTGCTGATTACGTGAGCTGTGTTTTTGAACTTATACGTTATGTATTGTCCATATTAGCGGGAATGACGGTTGGGTAGCTATGTGATGAGTATTTTAGTACTGCGAGAGGTATCTATATGACTTGGAAGCGACGAGGAAGGTATGCTGGATGATAAATGAACTATTAAGTGTATGATCTCCATTGTGATTGGATGTGTAGCCCCAAGTTATGGGCGTGTGAAGAATCTTTTCAAGACTCCTAGTTGGGAGTGAAGTAAGTTGCATGTTTCGGTATGAGTTCAGACTCAGGAAGACTAAGTGACTGTGTAATGTGTATGACGGTGGAAGGTATACAGAAATGTTATATTGGGATGAATCATGTGGGTTATCTCATGCGGAGTGTTCTGAAGTGGTGTGATCCCTATGTTGTCTGTTAAAAGATGTCAATCACAAGTGAAATACACGTGTTGAAATCTAAATTGGTCGCTTAGAGAGTGGGTGTATCTGTTGCGAAGGTGAAGGTGAGAATTGCAGAAGAGTTAAATTCTAACTGATCTATGTTCTCACAAGCTTATAAGGGATTTGACTTAATCTTACTATGATATTATGACAACAATAGAGTACATGCGTATGATTTATTGAGTGCATTTTGATCTATGACTTCAAGCTAAGTTGGGGAGTTTGCTATTGATTAAGTTTATTGCACGACTAAGTGCTATGTTGGTTCCAGTTTGAGGGGCGTTGGTGAGTCAGTTATGGCTTACGGAGATTGGGGTCGAGGATCATTGTGAAGGAATTTATTTTTATTTTCAAACCTTATGCGGTGCCTCGTATGTGTGTGAGAATCACAGGATGTCTTAAGTTGTTGTTAGTAATGAGTGCTCGGTGCATAGAGTAGGAAAATGCTTGCTTGAATTGTGATGAGTGTCACACCTCCTTTTGGCGCTACCACACCCCGCGAAGGGTGTGGTAAAGGGAGTTTCTCCAATTAAAGGACAATCGAAACAGGATTCGTTTATTAAGAGATTCAGAGTCGCCACTTGGGAGATTTATGGTGTCCCAAGTCACCGGTTGAATCCCGAATCGAGGAAAGGGTTGACTCTATTTAACAGTCCACGAACCAGAAATCTAAGTAAGTAATTCTATTAACCCGGGAGAAGGTGTTAGGCATTCCCGAATTCCGTGGTTCTAGTACGGTCGCTCAACTGTCGTATTTAGCATTATTTATTTGATTTATAATATGTTTTAACTTATGTGCAAATTTTAACCTTTAGCCGCTTTTAATTATTTTTAAGGAATTGAACGTCGTTTAAAATATATTTTTGGACCACGTCACATGAAATGCACCCGGATCCTCGACACATTTTATTCAATATTTTGGAATTTGGATTTGGGTTGCATGAAATACACACCCGAGCTTAGGAAAGTAAAATTATTAAATACGCGCCTAAAGAGACTAACGCATTATTATTTTTAGGGAAGGCCGTGAAATTCGCTAAACAACCCATCCCGAAATCTAAGCATTTCAATATATACATTCATGAGGGCCCTGCGATTTGCATTTTATTTGGCGAGGCTCGTCTCATTTATTTTAAAAGGATAATCCTAAAGTGACTACATTTTTTCTATTTTTGTTTGTCTCTAAAAATAAAAGAAGAAAAAGTCCTAATTAAATTACATGCTTAAAAATTGTTATAGTCGAGTTTTGAACACGGTTTGTTAAATCAGAAAATAGGTGCAATACGGGCAGTCTGTTTTCCAACATGGGCCCAGGTCCAACGTATGTAGTATTAAATTAGACCTGGGCTTTCTTATTCAAATGTTGAAGCCTAGTTAAGTTATTCTATGCATGTTCACAATTTTGCAAAGCTGAAATGTAAAAATGATGAAGTTTAATTAAGCAAACTACTGCAAGTTGTAGAAAAATAATCAATTGGAATGGGGTAACTTAGAGGTCTAGTTTTAATCCTAAGTTCAAATCATTTTGCATGCTGAAATTAGATCGCCCTAATAATTAGAGGTCTATGAACCTGATTATACTTGTCATGCGTTTGGACGTATACTACCTAATAACCAAGCTAAAACAGAACATTATTTATTACACTACTACAAATCTGTCCAATTACACAAAAGGGGGCAGAAATTTACATAATCGTAGTATATGAAATATTCTAACTATAATCAGTGAAGAAGAAGGTTAAAACTAATTAAAGACTTCAAACTTTCACTCTTTCATATGTATTCATGCTTCATGTTTCAACTTACAATAGCCAGTGTATCAGTTGTGTACCTGAAGAAACTTTTCGATTAAACCGAAATGAAGCAACAATTACAACTGCACATTGATGCGACTTTAAACGAAATCAACACATCAAACCAGAATATGAAGACTTCAACTTCGACGTAAACAAAATATGTCCGGCCAGCGATCCTGTTAAACAAACGATGAGCAGCGAACAACTGAAGACGACGACGATGAACAAAACAAATAACAATGACTGACGACGAGGTGGAGGAGAACGTTTGGTCGCCGATTTGACGTGAGGTTCATGCGTGGGCTGTTGGTGGTCGACGACGCTGCTGGCGTTTGGGTGAAGGAAGAGTGGTCGTCTGGTATGGGGTGAAGGTGAGGTTGACGACGGGGTCGTTGGTCGAAGGGGACGGGGCTGGCATTCTGGGCAGCTAGTTTGATATTGTGTCGTCGACGGAGGAGAAGAAGAAAGACGCGGCAGGAGGTGGTCGTTTGGCTGGTGGGGAACGACGAGGTTGACGACGTTGCTGGTGGTGGCTGCTAGATGTCGATGGTGATGGGCTGGTCGTGGTTGGTGGTCGCTGGAAGGGGAAGGGCAGCCATGGTTGGAGGGGTTGTTTGGAGAAGATGAAGAGAAGATAGGG
>MU783028.1:1037-16488 GCA_026770625.1 Nicotiana glauca | reverse complement strand
GGCACCATTTGGTCGATTTCCAAAAGAGACCCCCCTGAAGTAAAATGGGATTTCAACTCTACCAGTCCAAGGCCGAAATCTGGCCAGAAAGTATGAAAACAAAATAAACAAAAATAAAGTTTTCTGATTTACGGAAACTCCAAAAATAATTCAAAGTAAAGTGTTAGCTGATTTTTGCGGATTCGAGGAGTTTGTCTAATTCATTTTAGGTATTCAAAGCTTGAGTGAGTTGTGATTTTGCTCCTTCTATCGTGATAAGTTGCTGAAGCTCTAACTATAGCCAACGATGGACCTTAGTTGGTTTTAATTTTAATCCTTGCACTATTAGGTATGTATTCTCTACACTTATATTTTTCAGATTTGGCCTAATATGAAGCTATGCTTGATTTCGATGCTTTGTTCCTTAGGTTGTTAAAGAATTTTGCTCTCTTTGTGGTTTGGTGTTTATTTCAATTTAATCTAAAATTTGTGTCGTTTAGTGTTGGATATTCACTTCGGATAGGGGTTCTGTTGATTGATTCTAATTATTGAAAATTACAAATGTTAGAAATCAATTTGTTAACGAGATCTAGTCAAATTCCTTGTTTTTGATATTCTGTTCATAATCACTCACTACTTGATATTCTATTTTGTGATATTCTGTTGTAACTTTATGTTGGCTTTGTTGGGAAAATGGAACAGAAGATACTGGAAATTAATTTTGGGCAAATAATCAGAATTCCTAAATCTATCAAAATAAAGTGTTAAATGCTTTGTTCTCTAATTGATTTGGTTTATTTTATCGTTATCGACGTCATGGGAATTTAGTGCATTTCCTTTCCTTTTGTAATAGAAAAATCGTAGTTTTTTTTTAGGTTGGCCTTTAAAAAGATAAAAACGAGGTGCGTCGCGCCCAAATAAAATCACAAATTGCGTGTCCCTCACTTTAATTGGTTTTAATTCAACCTTAGAATTCGGGACATGCCATTTAGCAAATTTCATGGTTTTTCCCAAAAAAATAACAATACGTTAGCATCTTTAGGCGCGATTTTAATTAAAATTTACTTCCTTAAAATGGGGTGTGCATTGATTGCAACCCAAATCTAAATCTCGGCGAAATCTAAATGTGTTAATGATCACGTGTACCCTGGTGGTAACGAGGTTAAAAATGCGTTTTCATGACGTCGTAATTCTTAAAATAAACCAATAATAATAAAAATGGCCAAAATTTGGAGACAAGCCTCGCTAAACCCAAAATAATTGCGGGGCCCTCGATAATTGACTATTAAAAATAGTTAGAATTTGGAGGGGCTATTTTAGCAAATTTCAATGGCCTTTCCCAAATATCACCACGATAGAACCATTAGGCACGATGTTAATTAAAATTACTTCTTTAAATTCGGGTGTGCATTGATTGCAACCCAAATCCAAATCTCGACGGAGTCAAAGTGCATTAACAAAAACGGGTGCCTTGATGGCAACGTGGTTGAAAACGCACTTTCACGATGTCGCAAGTCTTTTCAAATAAATAATAATAAAAGTACATAAATTAGCATGTAATAAAACAAGATAAAAATCAAAATACAACAGTTGAGCGACCGTGCTAGAACCACGGAATTCGGGAGTGCCTAACACCTTCTTCCGGATTAACAAAATTCCTTACCTGGATTTCTAGTTCGCAGACTGTAACAAAGTCAAACTTTCCTCGTTTCGGGATTAATTCGGTGACTTGAGACACCATTATATTCTCAAGTGGCGACTCTGAAATTTTTAAATGACTAATCCCGTTCCGACCGTCCTTTAATTAGAAAAACTCTTTTTATTATATCCTTCGCGGTGGTGTAGTAAGCCGTAAAAAAGAGGTGTGACAATCATGGTACATCTTTGCAAAACCTGGGTGCACAGAAAACCTGGAATTATGAGCCTCCGCCATTACCCTCTCGCGAAGATTACCCACATCTGGAACTCATAGACTTTCTTGACATTGCAATACACCATCATCGTCGTAGAGTGAAAATGCTGAAGACTTGTTATTCAAAACTACCTCCTTCATCTGTGCCAATGATGGATCAATAAACTAATTTTCTTTGACTTCTGCTACAAGTGACGATTCTGCTCTATTATGCACCATAACATTCCCCTCGTTTGAGGTCGAAATACAAACCCCCAGACTGGACATATGATAATCCTACCAATCCAAGGGTCTCTGATCCGCTCCCAAATAAGACAAACTACCCATAGACTTCCGAATGAGAGCGTCAGCCACCACATTCGCCTTCCCTTGATGGTACAAAATGTTCATATCATAATACTCGAGCAATTCTAACTACCGTCGCTGCCTTAAATTTAACTCCTTCTGCTTGAACAAATATTGGAAACTCTTGTGGTCTGAGAAAACATCCACATGGACCCCATAAAGGTAATGCCACCATATTTTTAGGGCAAACACAACTGCTGCAAGCACTAAATCATGCCTCGGATAATTCTTCTCGTGATTCTTGATTTGTCTTGAAGCATACGCTATGACCTTCCCATATTGCATCAACACACACCCCAAACCAACCTTGGTGGCATCACAATAAACCACAAATCCTTTTGTGCCTTCTAGCAAGGTCAATATCGGCGCGGAGGTCAACCTCGACTTTAATTCCTGAAAACTTTTTTCACAAGCGTCGGACCATTAGAACTTAACTTCTTTCTACGTCAACTTAGTCAATGCGGAGGTGAGGGTAGAGAATCCCTCCACAAACCTTCGATAATACCTTTCTAAACCAAATAAGCTACAGATCTCCGTCGGGTTCGTGTGTCTCGGCAAATCTTTCACTGCTGCAATCTTCTGGGGATCCACCTGAATCCCTTAACTAGAAACAACATGACCCAGAAAGGTAATGGACTCCAACCAAAATTCACATTTCAAAAACATAGCATACAACTGGTGCTGATGAAAAGTCTACAGAACTTCCCTGAGGTGACCGGCATGATACTCCCGGCTCCGTGAATAAACAAGGATGTCATCAATGAAAACAATCATGAAGTAGTCTAGAAATGGCTTGAAGACCCGATTAATAAATCCATAAAAGTTTCCGGTGCGTTGGTTAGCCCAAAATACATGACCAAGAATTTGACGTGACCATAGCGAGTTATGAAAGCGCTCTTAGGAATATCCTGCTCTCTGATCTTCAATTGGTGATACCCAAACCGTAGATTAAATTTGGAGAAAAACCTTACACCTTGCAATTGGTCGAATAAATCATCTATCCGAGGTAAAGGATATCTATTCTTGATGGTGACTTTGTTAAGCTACCGATAATCAATACACATCCGGAGTGACCCATCCTTCTTTCAGACAAAAAGAACCGGAGCACCGCACGATGACACACTTGGCCGTATGAACTCCTTTTCTAACAAATCCTCCAGTTCCTCCTTTACCTCCCTTAACTTTGCTGGAGCCATTATGTATGGTGGAATAGATATTGGCTACGTATCTGGCAATACTTCAATCCCGAAATAAATCTCCCTATCTGGAGAAATCCCTGGAAGCTCGTCCAAAAACACTTCAAGAAACTCATTCATGATAGGAACAAACTCGGGGACAAACACTTCTGAAGTGGTGTCCACCACATTGACCAAATGATAGATACACCCCTTTCTTAAACTTCCTCAAAGCCTTAAGGTTAGAAATAAACCTACCCTTCGGCATCACACCATTTCCCTTACACTCAATAACTGGCTCATTAGGGAACTTGAGTCTCATGACTCTCGTTTGGTAATCAAGTTTAGAAAAGCACAAATAAAGCCAGTCCGTTCCCATAATCACATTAAAATCCACCATTCCATGCTCTATAAGATCGGTCGACCACATACCGTAACAACACAATTCTTATAAACTCGCACGGCTGTAATAGAATTACCAACCAGAGTCGATACGGAGAATGACTCATGAAGTTGTTCAGGTTCTATCCCAAAACTTGAAGCAATGAATGGGGTGACACAAGACAAAGCGGACCTTGGATAAATAAGAGCATAACAATCAATGGCCTGAATGGAAAAGATACCTATAACAACATCTGGAGAAGCCTCTGCACTGTGGCAACCACTCAAAGCATATAACCGGCTGGGTCCACCTCTACCATGAGCTCCACCCCTAACGGCATCGCGCCTTGCTGGGGCTGGAGGACGCACGGATGATATGCCGGCTAAAGAACCAGATGACTGAGCAAATCCCCTACACATGCCATGACTGGGCGCATGACAGTCCCATTGGGTATGACCTCTCACCCCACATTTATAACAGACCGGGATATCCAAATAACAAGTCTCAAAATGGAACCTCCCATACTTGGGTCATAGAGCCCTCTCATACTGTTGTGATCTCCCTCCTAGACGACCGGACTGATGGGGTCTCCTACTATCTGAACCTGATCTCAAGTGACTGCTCTGCTGGTAATTGTGCACAGGTGGCGGTGCGCTCGCTGGATACTGAGCATATGACTGGGATGGCCCTCTCCCCTGAACTGGTCTCCTTTAGTGACCCTCTGATCGGGCCCTGCTGCTACTCTACCTTTCCGCCCGTATCTTAAACTTTCTAGCCTCTGTGGCCTGAGCGAATCCCACAATCTTTCCATAATTGATATCCGAGTGTAAGGCCGCTGTACAAGCCTCATTCACCACCAAAGGACTAAGACCCTGAATTAATTTCCAAACTCGAGCATCCATGGTCGACACTAACTAAGGAGCATACTTGGACAATCTCACAAACTCCATATGGTACTCCCAAACACTCATATTGTCGTGTTTGAGGACCTTAAACTCAGTGGCACGGGCTGCCATTGTCTCGATAGGTAAGAAGTGGTTCATAAATGAATCTACAAACTTATCCTATCTAGCCGGAGGTCTTCTCTCCCCACGGGAATCCTCCTACATCTCGAACCACGAATACGCTGCTCCCCTCAACCTGTCTGAATCCAACTCAACTCCCTCCATCTCCAAAGCCTTCATCACTCGAAGGGTCTTATACATTTCATTAAGGAAATCCTACGGGTCGGCCTCTAGGTCTATGCCTGTGAGCGCTAGAGGAGCTAACCGTAGAAATCGGTTCACTCTAGAGCTGGCAGAATCTCCCTGTCCACTGGAGGATGCAGGGGCATCATGAGATCAATGGGACTGAGAGGCCACTAACTTGGTCAACATACAGATGGCTCCTCTAAGGTCCCCATTAGGAACCCCGAGACCAGAAGTTGGAACTGCATCAGAATCAGTAGTATCGGCGGGAGGCATGGTAGCACCCTCTGCCGCAGCAGGAATACGAACACTTTGATCTAGGATTGACGGGCCAGGAACATTCAAGACCGGAGAGTCTCTCTCACCCACTGCATCAGGTATATGATTCATAGTCACAATTGGGGTGGAATTGGCCCCAAGGCCAAGTCGAGCTCTCTTCTTAGGTGCCATTACTGAAAAATTTGGAACAAAGCACGAGATAGACATAAATACTTTCACTTTTGACTTTACCGCACAATATAGAGTAACAAAGAAAAGGGTAATTTCCTAAATGTCCATGTAGCCCCCTACGCATAGATGTGGTCGACAACACACCGATAAGAAGGGCTCTAATAGACACGGCTCCGAGACATCCTAGGACTCTTTTAAAACCTTAGGCTCTAATACCAAGTTTTTCATGCCCCAAAATTGAGGGCGCAACCAGCGCTTGACCGGGTATCCCCAGCCAAGTGGACCCGGGTGCCTTTCCTAACCACATGTTAACCCGTGATTTCAATACCCATTATTTGAGTGAAATAGACCTTTATGATTAAACACATTCTTAAGAAATATACATCACATACATTCTTACTTTACGTAGTATACCAGTTATACTGCCCAAATACAAAATACATAAGTACATAACCCACATTTCCTTTCTACGGATCCTATAGGGATATAAAAGAGTTTTACAATACTTAGTGGTAACAAGGCTCTGGCTATACCTTACACAAATACCAAAATAAGACTCTAAAATAAGACTCCGAGAAGATAAGCGACATGAGACACGTAGGACCCCGAGAGGAAAGAGGCTCACCAATACAGCTTACGGAAAGATAGAGGAGGTGCTACTGTCAGTGGAATGGAGTACCTGCTATAGAACCACCTACAATCACAACAAGAATGTAGCGCCCTCGGCAAAAGGGACGGTACTACATTTGAATTGTACTGGTATGTATGACAAACTTTAACCTTTGTAAAGTCACCCTGTTTGGCGTACGAGTGAATTGAATGCGTTTCTTATGTACTTATGTACGGGTCGTCACGAGAGTTACCACCCTGTTCCCCCCTTATTGTGTTACTTCATGTTTCTATATCAGTATTAGAGTCGGTCGGGTGTAATTGAATTGGTTCTGGTTGAAAATAAGGCACATAGCCTCTTAGAAGGGAGTTGGTTTTAGAAAAATCAACCGAAAGTAGACTATGAAGTTAGAGGGCTCGGATGTGAAATCTGGTGGTTCGGTTAGCTTCGGGGAATGATTTGTGACCTAGGAGTGCGATCAGAATTTAATTTGGAGGTCCGGTGTAGAATTAGGCTTGAATTCGCGAAGTTGGAGTTTTGGCGAATTCCGGTTGTTAGGTGAGCTTTTGATCCCGTGGTTGGAATGGAATTCCGAGAGTTACAGCAGCTTCGTTACGTGATTTTGGGTATGTCTGCAAATTTTCAGGTCAATCGGACGTCGTTTGGTCAGGTTTTTAATTGAATGAGAATTTTGAAAGTTTTAGTTTAACTTAGGCTTGAATCCTTCATGATTTGATGATTTTTGTATTGATGGATGTGTTTTTATGATTGGAACAAGTTCGTATGATTTTTTGGAGTGGGTTGGTGTTTTTGGTTGGGGTCTCGGGGGCCTCGGGATGGTTTTGGATGATTAATCTGGAGTTTGGATGCTTGGAAATGCAGCAGATGTTAAGGCTTCTGTTGTTTCTGCATCTGCAGTTGAAGAGCTGCTTAAGCTATCCCGTAGATGCAGTTGAGTGATCGCAAAAGCTGCCCTTTGAGGCCTGGGCATTTTCTGCAAAAGTGGACTATTTTCGCAAAAGCGGTCTATTGGAATTTAAGTGAAACCGCAAAAGCGGTCAGGAATCCGCAGAAGCGGTAGCAGGAGCGCACAAGCGAAAATGTCAGAGGGTTTAATGAAATCAGTGTATTGGAATTTCAGAAGGGTAAAATCATTTTGGGGTGCGAACTAAGGCGATTTTTGGGCGATTTTGAAGAGGCTTCGAAGGAGAATCATCAGGTATGGATATTTGGACTTTGATTATGATATTATAGTGTAAAAACATGAATTAATCCCTGAAAATTGAAGGAATCAAAGGGCAAAAATGGTGGTTAGGGCTTGAAGCCTAAGAGAAACTAAATTGATGATTTGAAGGGGCTATTGAACTCTGATTCTTGTGTAATTGATATGTACGGACTCGTAGTGAGACGAGGATTCCGGAAATGTAAATTTCGTAATTTTTCGAGAAGTGGGCGCAGGGCTCAGGTTTTGCCAATTTCGTGTTTTTTCGATTGGGTTATGTCTCATTATCACATTGTAACGTATTCCTTATGGTTTTGAGGAGATTCGACGCGCGAAGAGGTTAATTCAAGAGGAAAAGGCATAGCGGACTAATCACGCGACCGGTTCGAGGTGAGTAATAGATGTAGATGATGACCTGAGGGTTTGAAACCCCGATATATCACACTGTGACGCTATGATGAGGCGAGACACGTAATCTACGGTGAGTGCGGGGTCGATTGTGGTTGAGGACTGTAAACTAGTCCGACCGAATAATGTTGAACTATATCATTGGCTTGAAATTAGCCGGTAAACCTCCTACTTGGATGGTTATGGAGATATTTGGGGCTGTATGCCGACTATTTGAATCTCGCAGGGATTGTTATCACTGTTCCCATTACGTATACAATGTTTCCTGATATTAGTCCTGAATTGAATATTGTATCGAAATGGCTAGAAAAATTCTAAGGTTTTAAACGCCTAATTATAATTCTGGTCATTGAAACTAAAAATGGTAAGTATGATTATGCATTCGTGACTATGCATGGATCGGGCTGCATGCCGCAGCGAGTGTGATATTATATTGCGCTTGGGCTATAGGAGCCCCTCCGGAGTCTGAACCCCCCACAGTGAGCGACGGGTACCCATGGATCGGGCTACGCGCTGTAGCGGTCATGTGCATTGCATTCATACATTGTTATATATATCTGTTGTATCTGTCTCTATAGGTTACTACACTGTTAAATGTGTAGGAGTACTGGTTTTAGCTTCACATTGTTGTATACTGGGAATTCCTACTTTCAAGTCATTATACATGTCTATTACCACTGAGTTGGAAGTACTCACTTTACTCCCTGCACCATGTGTGCAGATCCAGGTACTTCAAGAGCTAGCTGAGTTTTTCTGCTATCTTCAGAGTTTTCATTCGGTGTTGTCGAGGTAGCTGCCTGACGTCCGCAGGACCCGACTCCTCCCCTATCCCTTGTTATTTGTATTTCCTCATATTTCAAACTATGTATTATTACAGTCTTATTTTGCTGTACTGTTAGAGGCTCTAGACTCATGACCCCCAGGTCTTTGGGAGGTTTCTCAGTATTATTGGGATATTTGGGTTGTTTATTTTATCAGCTAAACTTATAGCTTCACTTCTATTAAAGATATTTAAATAAATTGGTTTTGGAGCTTCATGCTCGGGTTGAGAGTACAAATGGTCGGGCTTGCCTAGCAATTGTGTTTGGCACCATCACGACCGGGTTTACTAGGCCTCATGAGTCTTGAGCAGGTTAGTAGAGTCTCGCGGATCGGTACAGAGACATCTGTATTTATCCTCGAGAGGCAGCAAACACTTTAGGAAGCACTTCGTATTTTTGAACTCTTGTCGTGCGGTTTTGTTGATCCGAGAACTAAACTTCTGTGTTCTATTCTCTCGCAGATGGAGAGAACTCGTGCTACCGGATGAGGTGGATGACCACCAATGCAACCAGCTAGAGGCCGTGGACGTGGTCGTGGTCGTGGTAGAGCAAAAGGGGCAGTACCAGTAGATCCTCCTATTGTCCCTATTCAGGATCAGCCCCCAGTTGTTGATGCTCCAGCAGCACCCGCTCAGGCACCCGCAGTGCCTACCGTGATTCCTGGTCTTCAGGAGGCATTAGCCCAGATATTATCTGTCTGCACTGGTTTGGCTCAGGCAGTTTCAGCTACTACTACCGCAGCTACTTCTCAGAACGGGGGTGATCATCAGACCCCCGCAACCCACACACCAGAGCAGGTTGTGCAGGGACTACAGACACTAGAGGCAGCCCCAACTCAGCCAGTTGCACCGGTTGCTCTAGTTGAGCCAGTCGCACCAGCCCTATGTTATGTTGTTCCAGTGATGCCAGATGAAGAGCAGCGTCGGCTAGAGAGGTTTGGTAGACTTCAGCCTCCGACATTCAGCGGTACTAAGGGCGAGGATGCCCAGGGATTTCTGGATAAGTGTCAGAGGGTGCTTTGCACTGCAGGGATTTTAGAGTCGAGTGGGGTGTCTTTTACTACCTTCCAGTTCTCAAGACCAACATTTGAATGGTGGGAGGAGTTTGAGAGGCGTAGGCCCGCAGGAGCATTACCCCTTACTTGGCAGCAGTTCTCCACTCTCTTTTTGGAGAAATATGTGCCGCAGTCTCGCAGAGAGGAGTTACGCCGATAGTTTGAGTGGTTAGTCCAGGGTGATATGACAGTGACCCAGTATGAGTTGAAGTATATGCAGTTGGCTAGACATTCAACATGGATGATCCCGACAGATCGGGAAAGGATCAGGAGGTTCGTGGATGGCCTCAACTATTCTATTCGTATTCTGATCACTAGGGAGAGGGTGGTAGCAGCTTCATTTTAGGAGGTAGTGGATATGGCTCGTCAGATTGAGACAGATCGTCGCCGAGAGCGAGAGGAGAGGGAGGCAAAGAGGCCTCGAGATTCAGGTAGCTACAGTGGTGCTCCATCTAGGGCCCAGTTTCAGCAGAGCAGAGGTCGATATTTCAGGCCTCCTCAGACAGGTCACCCAGAGTACAGTGGGACTTCTTCCGGCCGTGGACATCAGGGTTATTAGCAGGGCCAGTCTTCACTCAGTGCCCTTCTAGATCAGAGTCCTACTCCTGTTTCTTCAGCCCAGGGCTCATCTACAGCGAGGGGTTCCCTCCAGTCCCCTTCTCCAGCTTTGGATAATTGTTATGAGTGTGGCGAGTTTGGCCACATGAGGAGACAGTGTCCTCGGCTTCGTAGGGGTCGGTCTCTGCAGAGGGATCAGCCCTCCTCTTCTACTCCATCTACTTCAGCACCACCCCAGTCTAGTAGGGGTAAGGGTCAGTCATCTAGAGGTCACCCCAGGAGTGTTGATCGATCAAGCGGTGGTCAGGCTCGTTTCTATGCGCTTCCAAATAGGAGAGACACTGTTGCTTCAGACGCAGTGATCACAAGTATTATCTCAGTTTGCCATAGGGATGCTTCTGTTTTGTTTGACCCAGAGTCTACATACTCCTATGTGTTTTTATATTTTGCCCATCATTTGGGTACGACCCGTGGTTGTCTTGCTTTTCCAGTGCATGTATCTACCCCGGTGGGTGATACTATTATTGTGGATCACGTATATCGATCCTGTCTTGTCACTATTGGGGGTCTGGAGACCCGAGCTGATTTGCTGTTATTGGGTATGGTAGACTTTGATATGATTCTGGGTATGGATTGGCTATCTCCGTACAATGATATTATGGACTGTCATGCTAAGACAGTTACGTTGGCTGTTCCGGGTATTTCGAGGATTGAGTGGCGGGGTTCGACTGATTATGTCCCTAGCCGGGTGATTTCTTTCTTGAAGAACCAGCGGATGGTTGGGAAGGGATATTTATCGTATTTAGCATTTGTGAGAGATGTTGGAGCTGAGACTCCTAGTATTGATTCTGTTCCAGTCGTGCGGGATTTTTACAGATGTGTTTCAAGCAGACCTACCGGGCATGCCACCGGACAGGGATATTGATTTTGGTATTGATCTGGTGTCGGGAACTCAGCCCATCTCTATTCCTCCTTATCGTATGGCACCAGCTGAGTTGAAGGAATTGAAGGAGCAGCTTCAGGAACTCCTAGATAAGGGGTTCATTCGCCTGAGTATGTCACCGTGGGGTGCACCGGTGTTGTTTGTCAAGAAGAAAGATGGCTCAATGGGGATGTGTATTGATTATAGGGAGCTGAACAAGGTAACGGTGAAGAACAAGTATCATCTACCACGCATTGATGATTTGTTTGATCAGCTCCAAGGAGCGAGGGTATTCTCGAAGATTGATCTTCGTTCAGGCTATCACCAGCTAAAGATTAGAGATGCTGATATCATGAACACAACTTTTAGAACGAGATATGGGCATTATGAGTTTCTAGTTATGCCTTTTGGGCTGACTAATGCCCCAGCCGTGTTCATGCACCTGATGAACAGTGTGTTCCAGCTGTATCTGGATTCCTTTGTGATTGTGTTTATTGATGACATCCTGGTATACTCGCGTAGCCAGGAGGAGCATGCTCAGCATTTGAGAGTAGTTCTTCAGAGATTGAGGGAGGAGAAACTTTTTGCAAAGTTCTCCAAATGTGAGTTTTGGCTTGGGTCTGTAGCTTTTCTGGGACACGTGGTGTCTAGCGATGGTATTCAGGTTGACCCGAAGAAGATAGAGGTGGTGCAGAGTTGGCCTAGACTGCCCTCAGCTATGGAGATCCGGAGTTTTCTTGGTTTGGCAGGGTATTATCACCGGTTTGTCTAGGGATTCTCATCTATTGCTTCGTCCTTGACCAAGTTGACGCAGAAGGGTGCACCATTCGTGTGGTCTGATGAATGTGAGGAGAGCTTTCAGAAGCTCAAGACAGCTTTGACCACAGCTCCAGTGTTGGTCTTGCCATCAGCTACAGGTTCTTATACCATGTATTGTGATACATCGAGAGTTGGGATAGGTTGTGTGTTTATGCAGGAGGGTAGGGTTATTACTTATGCTTCTCGTCAGTTGAAGCCTCATTAGAAGAACTACCCTGTTCATGATTTAGAGTTAGCTGCCATAGTTCATGCCTTGAAGATTTGGAGGCACTATTTGTATGGCGTGTCCTGTGAGGCGTATACCGATCATCGCAGTCTCCAGCACTTGTTTAAACGGAAGGATCTAAATTTGAGGCAGAGGAGGTGGCTTGAGTTGCTCAAGAATTATGACATCACCATTTTATATCATTCGGGGAAGGCCAATGTAGTGGCCGATGCTTTGAGCCGAAAGACGGTTAGTATGGGAAACCTGGCGTATATTCCAATTAGGGAGAGAACCTTTGCAGTTGCTTTTTAGGCGTTGTCCAATCGCTTAGTGAGGTTATATATTTCAGAGCCTAGTCGGGTGTTGGCTTGTATTGTATCTCGGTCTTCCTTATTCGATCGATTCATGAGCGATGATGATCCACATTTGCTTGTTCTCAAGGACAGGGTCCACCACGATGATACGAGGGATGTGACTATTGATAGTGACGGTGTATTGATGATGCAGGGCCGGATTTGCGTGCCTAATGTAGATGAACTTCGAGAGTTGATACTAGAGGAGACTCACAGCTCGCAGTACTCCATTCATCCGGGTGTCGCGAAGATGTATCAGGACTTGAGATAGCATTACTGGTGGAGAAGGATGAAGAAGGATATTGTGAGTTATGTAGCCCGATGTCTCAACTATCAGCAGGTCAAGTATGAGCATCAGAGGCATGGTTACGTGTTTCAGCGTATTGATATTCCTGAGTGGAAATGGGAGAGGATTACAATAGATTTCATGAGTGGTCTCCCTCGGACAGCAAGGAAGTTTGACTCAGTTTGGCTGATTGTGAATAGGCTGACCAAGTCCACGCACTTCATTCCTGTATGTACTACCTACTCTTCAGAGCGACTGGCAGAGCTTTTCATCCGAGAGATTGTGAGATTGCATGGGGTCCCCGTTTCTATTATATCAAATAGATGTGCCCATTTTACTTCTCAGTTCTAGAGGACTTTCCAGCGAGAGTTGGGTTCACAGGTCGAATTGAGTAGTGCATTCCATCCTCAGACGGACGGACAGACAGTCCGAGCGTACCATTCAGATATTGGAGGACATGTTGCGTGCCTGTGTTATTGACTTTGGTGGTTCTTGGGCTGATTATTTGCCTCTCGCAGAGTTTGCTTATAACACCAGCTACCAATCCAGCATTCAGATGGCGCCATATGAGGCCTTATATGGGAGACGGTGTAGATCTCCAATTTGTTGGTTTGAGCACGGCGAGGCTAGGTTGTTGGGGACATATTTGGTCCAGGATTCCTTGGACAAGGTGAAAGTGATTTAGGAGAGACTTCGCATAGCCCAGTCGCGCCAGAAGAGTTATGCACACCGAAAGGTTCGATATGTATCTTATTTAGTGGGTGAGAAGGTCTTGCTTAAGGTTTCACCTATGAAAGGCGTCATGAGATTTGGGAAGAAAGGGAAGCTAAGTCCGAGGTTCATTGGCCTTTTTGAGATACTCGGGAGGATTGGAGAGGTGGCCTATATGCTTTTTTTGCCACCCAGCCTATCGGGAGTTCATTCGGCATTCCACGTGTCTATGCTCTGGAAGTATGTTGGAGACCCATCTCTTGTGTTGGACTTCAGTACAGTCCAGTTAGATGATGACTTGACTTATGATGTAGAGCCTGTAGCTATTTTGGGTCGACAGGTTAGGAGATTGAGGTCTAAGGATATAGCATCGGTGAAGGTGCAGTGGAGAGGTCGGCCCATGGAGGAGGCTACTTGGGAGACCGAGCGGAAGATGCGGAGCAGATATGCTCACTTGTTTGAGACTCCAGGTATGTTTCTTGACCCGCTCGAGGACGAGTGTTTGTTTTAGTTGGGGAGGATGTGACGACCCGGCCCGTTGTCACGAGAGCTACCGCCCTATTTCCCCCCTTATTGTGTTACTTCATGTTTCTATATCAGTATTAGAGTCGGTCAGGTGTAATTGAATTGGTTCTGGTTGCAAATAAGGCATATAGCCTCTTAGAAGGGAGTTGGTTTCAGAAAAATCAACCGGAAGTTGACTATGTGTTTAGAGGGATCGGATGTGAATTCTGGTGGTTCGGTTACCTTCGGCGGATGATTTGTGACCTAGGAGTGCGATCGGAATTGAATTTGGAGGTCCGGTGTAGAATTATGCTTGAATTGGCGAAGTTGGAGTTTTGGAATTCCGGTTGTTAGGGAGATTTTGATACGTGGGTCGGAATGGAATTCCGAGAGTTGCAGCAGCTTCATTAGGTGATTTTGGGTATGTCTGCATATTTTCAAGTTAATCGGACGTCATTTGGTCGGGTTTTTGATTGAATGAGAATTTGAAAGTTTTAGTTTAAGTTAGGCTTGAATCCGTCGTGATTTGATGATTTTTGTATTGATGGACGTGTTTTTATGATTGGAACAAGTTCGTATGATGTTTTGGAGTGGGTTGGTGTTTTTGGTTGGGGTCCCGGGGGCTTCAGGATGGTTTCGGATGATGAATCGGGAGTTTAGATGCTTGGGAATGCAGTAGATGTTAAGGCTTCGGTTGTTTCCACATCCGCGGTTGAAGAGCCGCTTAAGCGGTCCCGTAGATGCGGTTGAGTGATCGCAAAAGCGGCCCTTTGAGGCCTGGGCATTTTCCGCAAAAGTGGACTCCGCAAAAGCGGTTGGCGACCGCAGAAGTGGTCATGGGTTATTGTTGAGACCGCAGAAGCGGTCCTTTGATCGCAAAGGCGGCTACCGCATAAGCGGTATAAGACCGCAGAAGCGGTCCATTGGAATTTAAGTGAAACCGCAAAAGCAGTCAGGAATCCGCAGAAGCGGCAGCGGGACCGTAGAAGCAAAAATGTCAGAGGGTTTAATGAAATCAGTGTATTCGAATTTCAGAAGGGTAAAATCATTTTGCGGTGCGAACTAAGGCGATTTTTGGGCGATTTTGAAGAGGCTTCGAAAAAGAATCATCAGGTATGGATATTTGGACTTGGATTATGATATTATAGTGTAAAAACATGAATCAATCACTGAAAATTGAAGGAATCAAATGGCAAAAATGGTGGTTAGGGCTTGAAGCCTAAGAGAGACTAAATTGATGATTTGAAGGGGCTATTGAACTCTGATTCTTGTGTAATTGATATGTACAGACTCATAGTGAGATGAGGATTCCGGAAATGTGAATTTCGTAATTTTTCCAAAACTGGGCCCGGGGCTCGGATTTTGCCAATTTCGTGTTTTTGAATATTTTTCAAGTTCTTTCGATTGGGTTATGTCCCATTAGCACATTGTAACGTATTCCTTATGGTTTTGAGCAGATTCGATGCGCGAATAGGTTAATTCAAGAGGAAAAGGCATAGCGGACTAATCCCGCGATCGATTCGAGGTGAGTAATACATGTAGATGATG
>MU783024.1:104240-130585 GCA_026770625.1 Nicotiana glauca | reverse complement strand
GAAGAGAATGAATTTGTTTCTGATATTTTTTGTATATGCTATACATATTAAAACATAACAAGTGACCCTTACCGTTGGATTAATGAAAACGAACGGCTAAGATCTCCTGGGCACTGAACGGTACCGTTTTATTTATTATTGATATCTAGCCTCAACCGTTGGATCAAAGCGATGAATGGTCGAGATTAATTGACGCAAAACGTCGTCGTTTTATTTTTTATGAGTTCAAGTTTCAGCCGTTAGATTATCAGGTTTCAACGGCTGAGATTAAATGCCCCTTAAACGACGTCGTTTGGTTATATTTGAAGCTGACCGGATATGGGATTTTTGGGCCTGGGCGGGTATTTTATTGTTTGGTCTAGTGTATTTGGCCCAAATTTTAACAATCTATTATTTTCTTGTATTTTGGTATCGTATTTTCACTTGTATTTTTGTATTTTTTATTTTCCTTTTCCAATTTTATTTATTTCTGATTTTATTTGATTGTTAAACTAATTAGATTCTAAAATTTATTTAATATCTATTTTATAGTAATTTCTGATTAAAAATACTAAAAAGGCTATTTTTTTTTATTTTCCTTAAATTGTTATAAAAAATGAATTAATACTAAAATTGTAAAATTAAAAATCCTAATTCATATGCATATTTTTTGTATTTTTAATATGAATTATTAGACAACTAATTAACACAAAAATACAACAAATTCAACAAAAATTGTAAAAATAATGAAAAATCATTTTATTTGAATTTTAGGAATAATTTGCTTAGGGCAAAAATCACGTGCTCACAAGTGGAAATAGTTAGAGTTTCTTAAAGATTATGATATCACTATATTGTATCATCCAGGAAAAGCCAATGTAGTGGCCGATGCTTTGAGCTGAAAGGCAGTGAGTATGGGGAGTTTGGCATATATTCCAGTCGGGAAGAGACCCCTTGCAGTTGATGTTCAGGCCTTGGCCAATCAGTTTGTGAGATTAGGTATTTCGGAGCCCAGTCGGGTGTTGGCTTGTGTGGTTTCTCGGTCTTCTTTATATGATCGCATCAGTGAGCGCCAGTATGATGAACCGCATTTGCTTGTCCTTAAGGATAGAGATCAGCATGATAATGCCAGAGATGTGACCATTGGTGATGATGGAGTGTTGAGGATGCAATGCCGGATTTGCATACCCAATATGGATGGGCTTCGGGAGTTGATATTGGAGGAGTCCCATAGCTCGCGGTATTCCATTCATCCAGGTGCCGCGAAGATGTATCAGGATCTTAGATATTATTATTGGTGGCGGAGAATGAAGAAAGATATTGTGGGGTTTGTAGCTAAGTGTCTCAATTGTCAACAGGTGAAATATGAGCATCAGAGACCGGGTGGCTTGCTTCAGCAGGTGGTTATTCCTGAGTGGAAGTGGGAGATGATCACTATGGATTTTGTTGTTGGACTTCCTCGTACTTTGAAGAAGTTCGATGCTATTTGGGTGATTGTAGACAGGCTGACCAAGTCTGTGCACTTCCTTCCTATTTGTACTACTTATTCTTCAGAGCGGCTGGCAGAGTTATATATTCGGGAGATTGTTCGGCTTCATGGTGTACCAGTTTCCATCTTATCAGATCGGGGCACTCAGTTTACTTCCCAGTTTTGGAAGTCTGTTCAGCGAGAGTTGGGTACTCAGGTGCAGTTGAGCACAACTTTTCACCCTCAGACGGACGGGCAGTTCGAGCGCACCATTCAAGTATTGGAGGATATGCTACGCGCCTGTGTTATTAATTTTGGAGGGTTATGGTATCGGTTTCTACCGCTTGCAGAGTTTGCTTACAACAACAGCTACCGGTCGAGTATTCAAATGGCTCCGTATGAGGCTTTATATGGGAGGCAGTATAGATCTATGGTTGGTTGGTTTGAGCCCGGCGAGGCTAGGCTATTGGGGATTGATTTGGTTCAGGATGCTTTAGAGAAGGTGAAGGTCATTCAGGAGAGGCTTTGTACAGCACAGTCGCGACAGAAGAGTTATGCGGACCAGAAGGTTCGAGATTTGTCCCATATGGTTGGTGAGAAGGTCTTGCTGAAGGTTTCGCCCATGAAGGGTGTTATGAGATTTGGAAAGAAAGGAAAGTTGAGTTCTCCATACATTGGGCCTTTTGAGGTGATTCAGAGGATTGGGGAGGTGGCTTATGAGCTTGCTTTGCCACCCAACTTGTCTAGCGTACATCCGGTATTTCATGTTTTTATGCACCGGAGGTATATTGGGGATCCGTCTCATATTTTGGACTTTAGCATGGTTTGGTTGGATGATGATTTGAACTTTGATGTGGAGCCAGTAGCTATTTTGGGTCGTCAGGTTCGGAAGTTGAGGTCAAAGGATATAGCTTCAGTGAAAGTGCAGTGGAGAGGTCGGCCCGTGGAAGAGGCTGCCTGGGAGACCGAGCGGGAGATACGGAGCAGATATCCTCACCTATTTGAGGCTTCAGGTATATTTCTTGACTCGTTTAAGGGTGAACATTTGTATAAGTTGGAGAGGATGCGATGACCCGGCCACTCATCTCATGAGTTACCGCTATGTTTCCCCCATTTCTGCTTCTTTATGCTTCATTATCCGCGTTTTATTTGGTCAAGTTGAATAGTTCGTCTTCAGAGTGGTTTTGGTAAGAAATGAGACACTTAGTCTCTTTTAAGAAGGTTCAAGTTGGAAAAGTCAACTAGATGTTGACTTATGTGTTAGAGGGCTAGGATGTGAGTTCCGATGGTTCGGTTAGTTTCGAGAGTTGATTTATGACTTAGAAGTGCGATCGAAATTGGTTTTAGAGGTCCGGTGTAGAATTAGGCTTGAATTGGCGAAGTTAGTATTTTGGTGATTTTCGGTTGGTAGGTGAGATTTTGATCTGAGGGTCGGAATAAAGTTCCAAGAGTTTCTATAGCTTCATTATGCCATTTGTGATGTGTGTGCGAAATTTTAGGTCATTCGGACGTGGTTTGGTTGGGTTTTTGATCAAAAGTGTGTTCGGAAGTTTTTAAAAACTTAGGCTTGAATTCGATATGAATTGATGGTATTGGTGTTGTTTGAGGTGTTTTGATGATTGGAGCAAATTTGAATGAGGTTATTGGAGGTGTTGGGGCTTTTGGTTGAGGTCCCGGGGGCCTCGGGTGAGTTTCAGATGGTCAATCAGACCATTTTGTATGTAGAAAAGTTGTAGAAATTGATCACAATTGTTGCAGAGATTTTTGCCCTTCGTGATCGCATGGGCTTAGTCGCGATCGCGTAGAAGGATCTTGGGGTGATCTGAGGTTGGCCTTCGCATTTGCGAAGGAGGGCTCGCGTTCGCGTAAGGTTGGAAGCTGGTCCTTCGCGTTCACAGGATCCTGATCGCGTTCACGTATAAGGAGTTGGGGGTCAGTGGTAAGTGTTCTTCGCGTTCGCATGTGATGGAACGCGTTCGTGTATGTATAAGGGTCTAAATCATCACGTTCCTAGGGTGAATGTCGCATTCGCGAAGGGTTATTTTTGGTCAAGTTAAAATTGTGCTTCGCGAACGCGAGAGTTTGACCGTGTGCGCTAAGAAGGAATATCATAACTGGGCAGTGGATTTTTCTAAACATTTCATCCGCGATTTTGAGCCATTATTCCACCATACCTGAGTATTTCGAGAGCTATTTGAGGGAACTTGAAGAGGGATTCAAGGCAGATTGATTGGAGGTCAGTTTTATGAACCTAAAACATGGTTTTATTGTGAAATCTAACTAGAAATTCATGGAACTTGAACAATAATGGAAGAACTACGGCTTGGAATTTTTGGAATTTTTATTTGGGATTTGAGGAGTCATTTGAACTCCGATTTTGGTGTTCTTTATATGCATATAATTGTGGAGTGATAAGGAACCCGTTGATTTAAAATTTTTTGAGTTTCGAAAAGTGGGCCCGGGGCTCGAGTTTTGCTAATTTCGGGATTTATGATATTTTCGATTGTTTTCACTTGGGCTTTGTTCCCTTAGCATATTGTGATGTATTCGCTGTGATTTTGGTTAGATTCGACGCATGTGGAGGCCGATTCGAGACGCAAAGGCATCACAAGCTAGAGATTTAGCCGGTTCGAGGTGAGTAATAATGTTAAATGATGTCCTGAGGGTTTGAAACACCGGATTGCACATCGTAGTGCTATATTGAGGTGACTTGCATGCCGGATAGCGAGCGTGGGGTAGAGCACCGTTAGGGATTCGACTTGGTCCGTATCGATTGATGAATTTACCGCTTATTTGACTGAAACTTATTTATTATTATCATGATTCGGGCTAATTGCCATATTTGGGATTCGCGCCAACTATTTGAATCCTTCGAGGATTCTGACAGATTTTCCTCACTTTACTTGTTAAAAATCATATCCTCGGTCATGTTTCTATCTGTTTTAAACGGTTTGAATTGGTTTTATCATTCTAATCCTAAACGAGAGGAATATGTGGGCTGAGATCCCTACCTTCTATTATTGTGCTCGAGAGGCTGTGAAGTTAATGACTGAGAGGGGTTGAGAACCCAACGTGAGGATATTATGTATGTTATGGATCAGGCTGCACACCGCACCAATATTTATACCGATCAGGCTGCGCGCCGCATCAGTATAACGCTTGGGCTGTAGGAGCCCCTCCAGAGTCTGTACACCCCCTATTGAGCGCAGTCGACTATCTATATGGATCGGGCTGCACGCCGCAACGATGTACGGATCAGGATGCACGCCGCAGCGATGTACGGATCGGGTTGCATGCCACAGCGGTTATTCTGATTTCTGTTATTATGAGAGGTATATGTGCCGAGTGCTGAGAATGAGTACTAAGTGATGAGAGTAAGCCTGAGGGGCTGATTTCTACTTGTTATTTACCTGCTAAAGTACCTGTTTTACTTGTTTAAAAGGGATTCCATTTGACATCTTCATTGGTTACTACTTAAGTGATTTTACTACTTTGATATAGAATTGCTTTGTGCCTTTACGTGCTTTCATGCTTTCAGCTATTATTTATTATTATTAATTACTGGGTTAGAGTACTCACATTACTCCCTACACCGTGTGTGCAGATATAGGCTTAGCAGAGTCCGCTCCTGAGTGTTGATCCTCCCAGTCCAGGCAGTGATTTGGAGACTACGAGGTAGTTGTTGGTGTCTACAGCCACGTGCCTCCCCTATCTTATCATTTTCACGTTCTTAGAACTATTGTATCGGACTTAGTGTTCAGTAGACTTGTATTCAAACCGTAGGATATGCAAATCTCTAAGTAGTGGTCCAAGCCACTATATCCCTTCCGTAATCCGCTCCCACTTAACAAGCCATAATAGAAGAATGCTTCTTAATAATATCAATTACGGCGGCCGACCAGTCTCACATGTACTGCCACAAATCATACGCATAACTTGATCACGCAGAATGAACTGATCACTGGCCCCAATATGCCAATTCAACTATGGCTAATCAATCTGCCTTCTTCCAGTTTATCCTTGCTTGCCTTAGAAATAATACTAACTCCATTCAACATATAACATACTCCATCTACACTCACCCCGAGTGACCTTGAATCACGAGACCATGTTGTCTCAAATCTCACGAACCATTTCATACCTCCCAATTGTTACATCACCAGCCGACCATCACAGAACATTCTGTGCCTCTTCTCATAAGCTGCTTTCTAAGCTTGATTCTTAGCCGTACCTATTGGCTCGAATTCGTTAGGCATCATATCTTAACTTCTGAATTCACTAGGACCATTATTGAGAGCCACCCGCGCTGAATGGATCCCGAACGTAATCTACTCCATAAATATTATAACATACGAATACCCTCTCGACGAAGCACCCGGCGAAATCACTTCCTCTGAAATCTACATCTATACGAGGCATAAATCCTGACTCTTTTCCCAAGTTCGGACATAAGCCAACAAGGCCAACCATAGTACCGATTCCACAATTCATCTACTCAATTCACCACTTATGGTCTTTTTCCGAAGCTGAGATAACCCATCAAGACATTAATAACTGGAAACTTTGCTAGTAGCTAACCATGCAACCCAAATCATGAGCGGTGGGACTCTCCCACTTAGCTTGAAGCCATTGTTACAAAACTCTGGAGTTCACCAGGATTATTAATCTCTTATTGACATAACCTCGCACAATCAATCACCAGCATCCTCGATATCTTACCGTAGAAACTCAATTTGATACTCTAAATCATTAACCACATTCACACAACAGCTCCCTTGGTCGCATAACCCGTAGAATTCTTTGCAGAAGCCTTGCCAACCACGCGACCACTAAACTGCTCACAGGAAATAACCCACCTGCGAAAATCACTTCCCGATACCTTCCAAATACTGCTGCACGGGGTACAATCACTATGCCGTCAATAACCAAATCCTGAGTCCGAGCTCACTCTCCAGCTGCACCAGTTCATTCGTCCCTCGTGGACATCCATTAAATGTGCGACAATATCCTTTAACTTCAAGTCATGCTACATCTTTCTTCATTTCAAGAAGCCCCTTTCCGTCATACCAAATCTCCTGTCGCATAACAACCCTGTGCTTCGAATTAAATTTACAGGCTTCCATCTCCCGTCGCTAAAATCCCAGATCCTTCCATATTATTCTTAGGCGCGTAGTCATCGTACTACTAGGCCCTATACGGCTCCACCACTCTCCCACTTTGGGCAAGCTCACTCCTTAAATCAACTGCCCGGCCTAGGCTCCCTAAGCCTGGCCGTTTAGAAGTTTAAAACTCCGCCTGACACTTCCCACATATCCTTCTCATCTTTTGCTGCTCAGTCGTTGTCTTAATGAAATTTATCTTCATAGAACTTGGATCCACAATTTGCTACTAACCCCAACTTTTCTGAAGGTCATCTTTATAAAACCATCAACATTTGCAATACTGATTTCCGGAGCCACTCCACCCTACGATATCTGATAGTTGTATCTCCAATACCATTTCACAATATCTTGCCTTAAAGGCAAATTGTAGCAGATTATAACATCGACAAACTTTGTACGTCCAATTAGGACAACAACACCCAATATAAAGGAGAACTCCACCACGCTTGCATCTACCACGTTTCATTACTTCCACCAGTCCACGTCTGACAATCCTCAGCCCGACTGCCTTTCCCCTGCCAGGAATAAAATACTGAATCCCTTGATTACACACTGAGTAAGCCTTCCTTCAATTCATTCACTGCCCCGGCACCTAGGCAAATATCCTACCATCACCACAACACTGCAGAGTAATCACTCGCAAGCATCATGGCAACCTCTGCCCAGCCTCAACGCTCTTAGAGGTTCTGTTACTGAGCTGAACAATAGAATATCCTTCCGTAAGGCGACTATAATAGTCCAATCAACTATACCGGGAGAATCATCCCGTGCTGCGTTTACGGTGCCATTACAATCCTTCAATTTTTGATTTATAACAAGTACTCGCGTCGTGTAAGATTGAGTGAGAAGGAATCAAAGGCATACGCCTCAAAGGAATCGAACCGCACGATAAGTAAATCAAGAAGGGAAGTACTCCAAATAGTCCTGCAGCCTCCCGAGGATAAGTATAGACGTCTCCGTACCAATCCGCTAGACTCTACTAGACTTGCTCATGACTCGTTAGACCGACGGGAACCTAGTGCTCTGATACCATATTGTCACGACCCAAAATCCACTAAGGGTCGTGGTGGCGCCGGACACCTCTGTCAGGCAAGCCAACTAAATTATCAATTAAATCCTCTCTTAATACTTTTGAAAATTCTAAGGGTTTTCCTTCCATTTCTCATAAATAAAAGATCACTACTTGAATTCAAATCTAAATATTAAGTATTAGTACAATCCTTCGAAAACCATCCCAGAAACCTGGTGTCACAAGTGCATGAGCAACTATCGATAAGGAAAATAAAATACAACATCTGTCCGAAATACATTGGACAGGGAATAAATAATAAAAGTGCATAAAGGAACTACACTAGCTGCGAGTTGACTCGCAAATTTGCAGTTCACCTAGTCCTAGAATTATCCGTGCTGCTACGCCCAGTAGGCTGCTAGAAGTATATATACATGTGCAACAAAAATGCACAGAAGTGTAGTATGAGTACGTAATCAACGTGTACTCAGTGAGTATCCTGCCTAATCCCGAAGGGGTAAAGACGAGATGGTCAACTTTGACACTTTCTAATGGTCCAATAATGATTCATCCTTAATATATCTATTAATTAGTGGATTTATTTTTATAAACATGATTTTAGTCCAAATAGAAAGAATCAAATAAACAATTAATTTCCTTTATAGGGAATTTTCCAGAATTCCTTTTTAAATATAATCCAAATATTTTTAAGCCATAAAGAGGCAATAATAACTTAATTACGTTCCAGGCAGCAATACAAGCATGCGCAAATCACATCGAGGCGACGGTCCGATCCAACAGAAATAAATGTGCACTTGCCGAGGGTCGATGACGCGCCTATAGATGCATCTATTAATCTACCGAGGCGTTCGGCCCGTTCCAAAATAAACACACACAGACAGACAGTCAGTCAAGAAGTCAATAATTTGAGAAACCGAAGTTTAAGTCTATTTTAGAAATTCAGTTATTAATTTAATGTGATTTAAGCAATTCAAGCCATCAATGGGTTCACAATTAATCTAAATATAACATACTTTTGGGTCCTAGACTACCCGGACAATAGCATAATAGTAGCTACGCGCGGACTCTCGTCACCTTGTGCGTACGTAGCCCCCAAAAATAGGAGCACATAACCAATTTAACTCACCTATGAGGTGAATTCCCCCTCACAAGATTAGAAAGGAGACTCACCTCGCTCCGAAGACTCATAACCGGCATTCTACATTCTTTTGAAAACTTGCACCAACGTAAAATGCTCCAAAACTAGCCAATGATTATACAAATCCATTAATATATGTTCAATTAAACTTTACAACCCAATTTGTAACAATTCTTAACCCCGAACGAAAAGTTGATAAAAATGCCCTCGGGCCCACGTGGCCGGATTCCGAAATTTCTCGAAGATATACTCTACCCATAGCTTCACTAGCTCAAATATATAATTTACTCCTAATTCCATGCTCAAATTCGTGATAAAATCCAATTTATCAAGTTTCTAGGTTTTCTTCCAAAAATTCCAATTTTCCCACAATTTTCATGTCTAATTCCATGATATAATCTTGTATTTAACTTGGAATTGAGTAGGAGTAACTTACCTTAACAGAGATGAAGAAATCCCTTCTTGAAGCTCTCCAAAAAATCGTCCATGCTTTGAAGAAATGAAGAAAAATGAGCTAAACCCGCTAAAATACCATTCTGCCCAGGTATTTACTCATCGTGATCGTGAAAAATGCTACGCGATCGCGGAGAATAATTTTCCAGCCCAAAATTTACTCTTCGCGATAGCGGAAAGAGCTTCGCGATCGCGGAGAACAATTTCCAGCCTTCCGGATAGCCTCTAGTAGAATAGTCATAACTCTTTGCACACAACCCCAAATGACAAATGTTATAATGTTCTGAAAACTAGACTCAAAGATCTACAATTTTCATGTGTTGGTAATTTTCCAATTCCTTATATATTTCTAGATATAATCTGTCAAAGTCAGCCCATATGTAACACAACTTTCTTCATTATCTTCCCGGACACCCTGTAGTTTAACAGCCATAACTTTTTGTACACAAATCCAAATCATGAATGGTTTACTTTCATAGAAACTAGACATAAAGAGATACAACTTTTATTTTTACATCATCTCAAAAGTCCTTATAGATTGTGAGATATGAGCCTCTGAAGTGGAGTGAGTGCAGCAAAATATTTACTCTACGTGATCGCGAAAGGCTGTCCGCGATCGCGATTCACTGGCACGTTTCTCACATTTTACTCACCGCGATCGCGACCAATTCCCCGCGATCGCATATACCACTGCTGTAGCCAAAAACCAGCAATTATAAACGGCCTAAAAATGGTCCGAAACCACCCTGAAATTCACTCGAGTCCCTCGGGACCCCGTCCGAACGTGCCAACAAGTCTGGAAACATATCATGGACTTAGCCGAGGCTTCAAATCACATCAAGCAACGTCGAAATCACGAATTGTGCCAAAATTCATCTTTATGAACTTTGAAATTTCTAACTTCCACATCCGATGTCGAAACCTTTCAAATCACGTCCGGTTGAACTCAAATTTTGCACACAAGTCACATTTGACATTACGGACCTACTCCAATTTTCGGAATCGGATTCCGACCCCGATATCAAAAAGTCAACCTCCGATCAAACTTTTAAAAAACCTTCAAATTTCTATTTTTAGCCAAATGGCTCCAAAATGACCTACGGACCTCCGAATTCACTTTCGATCGAGCCTCCAACTCCAGAATCACCATACGGAGCTATTCACAGTCTCGGAATCCCAAACGGATATCGATAACACTGAAATGCTCTTCAAGCCAAACTTATTAATTTCTTCTAAAATGCTAGCTTCCTCAATAGGCACCAAAACGCTCCCGGGTTATCCAAAACCCGAACCGGGCATACACCCAAGTCCGAAATCATCATACGAACCTGCTGGAACCTTCAGATCCTGATTCCGAGGTCGTTTACTCAAAATTCAAATCTTAGCCATTTTCTCCGACTTAAGGATTCTAAAATGAGAATTTCCATTTAAATTTAACTTCGATCTTCCTGAATTTCAATTCCGACCATGCGTACACGTCACAATACTTGAAATGAAGCTGCTCACGGCCTCAAACTGCTGAACGACGCACTAGGGCTCAAAACGACCGGTCGGGTCGTTACATCTTTGGCTGTAAGTTTTTATATTTTTTAAATATTGCAAATTGTTAATTATTGTAAGTTATAGTATTTTTATATAATTTCCAAATTTAATTTTTTTTTCAAAAAACATGAATATTCTTTGTCCAAATTTACACAACAAATTACTTTTTCCCCCTCATAGTCTAAATCATCTCAAATAAAATGGGACGGAGGAAATAATAAATACCATCCTAAAAGTGGAAAACCAAAAGTTTGGCAAGCCAAGATATCCACGTACCGCCACATGTATTTTTCCTAGTCTTTTTATATTATTTTTTTTATTTTTACTATTCCTTCCGTTTTAATTTATGTGAACCTATTTTCTTTTTAGTCCGTGCCAAAAAGAATGACCCCTTTCCTTATTTGGAAATAATTTACCTTTACAGAATGATTTATAGCCACACAAAATATATGTGACTCATTTTACACCACAAGATCAAAAGTCTTCTCTCTTTTCTTAAACTTCGTAGTCAAATGGATTCACATAAATTGAAACGGAGGGAGTATAGTTTTTTCTCTTTTTTTTTCATTCCCTTCTCCCAAATCTGACACGGACAAAGGACATCCCAACCGCCACCACATCATTTTCTCTATCGCTTTTTGCCATCCTTCCAGCCGCCTAGACCATAACCTGTTTTTTATAGTTTTAATCACTAGATCTGGTGCCCGCACTAAATTTATCTTGTCAATTCCCGAAGCGTGTTCAATCTCATCAAAACTCAACTCCAACTAGGAGTGGACATAGGTCGGTTTGGTTCGGTTATGAATATTATCGGTTTAGCATATCGGTTATCGGTTTACAAATTTGATAAACCTATAACAGAACCGATAAGATATCGATTATCGGGTATCGATTAATCGGTTATCGGTTATCGATCATTATCGGTTCGGTTATCGATTTACCCGATAAGATAACTCAATCTTGAGTTAACCAAAAAAGAAAAGACATTTCACTGGAGTTAAGCAAAAAAGAGAATAATTCACATATAGTATACTAAAGACTTGCACTAGGAGTAACTAGTAAGGTCTATGAAGAATGAAGATGAAGCAATTGAAGAGTGAGGTTGAGAAAGAATAAGAGAGAATGAACTAAAACCCCTAACATTTGTATATACTTAAGGGTAAAGTCATAATTTTATTAATTCTTATTGGGTTATCGGTTAATCCATTAACAAAATTGGCAAACCAATGCCCGGATCCATAACCCAATATTAAAAAAATTCTAAACCATTACTAAACCATTAATCCAATAACCCGATATCGATAACTCAATAAATAATTAACGGTTCGGGTTATCGGTTTTACCCGATATATGCCCAGTCCTAACTCCAACCATCCGTACTTCAAAAGTACCGACAAACACACATAAATATTTAAAAATAATGGGTCGGAGTGACATAAGGAACAAAATAGAAATGAAGAATACTCCCTCCGGTCCAAAATAAGTGATTTTTTACCTATCTTCACACACGTTAAGAAATTCAACTTTTAACATTAATTAGCAATAAAATTGACCATATTAACCTTTACTATCTTTTCACATAAATACTCCTAACACATACTCCACGGCCAATATAGAAAAAAATTAATTTATTTATTTTTAAAATCGGAAAAATCACTTATTTTAAATTACAAAAATACAAAAAAATTACTTATTTTGGGCCAGAGGGAGTAACTATAATTTGGTATGGCGGGTCATTATTTCTTGGACTCTTCTTCCAATACAAGACAAGTCCAATTTAAATTGGAGCTCAATTAACCTTTCTTGAAGTTTATTTTCCACTTCTTAAAGTTCAATTTATTAATGTTGGATCTTGTCATATTCCTTCTAGAATTTCTAAAGCCTATTATAAAATTTGAAAAAATATAAGAATTTGATAGACCTGGACATATGAATATGAAGGAACAAAGAAATTGATGTATTTCAATAACACTTGTAAAGAAAGTGACTATACAATCAATTATTTAAAGTAAATAAAAATAAAAATACTTCATAGTCTTATTAAATATTACATCCCTTGAGAGGATCCCAAATATTTATATTCCAAATTTCTTTATATAAAGTCTTAAAAGTATATAAAGTATATAAAGTTCTAAAGCCTTCTGTAAAATAAGAAAAAGATATAAGAATTTAAAAGATCTGGACATATGAATATGGATGAACAAAGAGATTGACTATATCAATAACACTTGTAAAGAAAGTGATGATACAACCAATCATTTAAAGTAAACTTTATAGTTTAATTAAATATTACATCCCTTGAGAGGATTCAAAATATTTTTAGATATTTTTTAAAATAAATTATATATAAAGTCTTAAAAGTATATATAAAAATTATATATTTATATCTAAGTTTGGTTTATTTTTTTACTCCATACCAAACCAAATCTAATTGGGGTTTTAATCGATTTGGTTTTTTCATTTCAGTTTAGTGTGGTTTTTCGATTCGGTTTGAACACCACTAGTAGAAGGTCACTCGACATAATTTCGTGGCTTATAAAAGAAAATTTTACCTCCTAAGCAAAGCTTTACACCCTTTTTATTATAAATAAAAACCCTTTTAAAATATTATTATCACAACTCGGATTTTTCACCATCGGGATTCGTGATGACGCCTACTAATAGGAGCTAGGCAAGCCAACTTAATTAACTTTTCATTAAAACACATGTTCCTTTTTAACAATTAACAACATTAAAATAAAAGCAACAAAATTCAAATCATAAGCGGAAGTCTTAAATTTAGATAATTGAATAAAATACGGAAATCTAACATGTATCTCTACCCTGGGACTGGAGTCACATACTCACGAACATCTAAGAAGTACTAAATACAAAGTCTGAAAGAAACAATAATCTATTTATCTCGAGTACAATGAGAGGACAGTCTAATATAACGAAGGGAAGGGAGACGCCGGGCCTGCGGACACCTGCAAGGCTACCTCAGGTCTCTCTGGACTGAAGGTCTGCTCCCGTGCTAATGCTGCTGCTGCTCGAAACCCGGATCTGTGCAAAAATGCACAGAGTGTAGCATCAGCACAATCGACCCCATGTGCTGGTAAGTGTGTAGCCTGACCCCGACGAAGTAGTGACAAGGCTAGACTGGACACCACATAAACCTGTGCAATTATAAATATACAGTGAAGATCGAAATACAGGACATCGAGCAATATGGGAGGGGAAACATGCTGTGGGGAGATAACAGTAATTCCAAAGTAACAATCTAAGGACAACTTATAATTCACAATGAACAAGAAACTAATACCAACAATAAACACATTTGAATTTATAACTATTGCGGCACGCAACCCGATCCACAAATATCACTGTTGCAGTGTGTAACCCGATCCATATCCTTTATCATAATTGCGGTGCGCAACCCGATCCTCAAATATCACTGTTGCGGCATGCAACCCGATCCATATCCTTTATCGTTCTACCTCACCCAAAAATCAGTCACAAGTAAAAGGGCAAGGAAGTAAACAAATAGTTGGAAGGTGTCCCAGCAAGGGTACTCAAACAAACCAATAACCACCTGGCAATGGTGCAATATCAATAATCAATAACGTCCCGACAAGGGAATAATTCTTTAACTTTTCTCTTTCTTTCATTTTCGTATCCTAGTTCACATTATCACTCGAGCCAAAGCTCCAAAGAATTTCCTTATCTCATATATAATTTATATTTCAAGCCGATCCAATGCTCCACTAAGTTCCATGATCACAATTTCTTTCACAAGGTGTTTACAACACATGGAAACCATCAATTAAGCATGGAAGACATAATCATAACCAACTATTCACAATTAAGGACTCACGGTCATGCTAGACACCAATGTATAGAAACTCGTCACCATGCCTATACATCGTACTCGATCAATTAGCAAGTAGCAACAAGACTCAACTCCTATTCCCTCAAGCTAGGGTTAAACCAAACACTTACCTCAAACTTCCACTGCCAATTCAATCCTCAAAAACCGCTTTCCCTCTCGAATTCGCCTTCAATTCAATCAAATCTATTCAATAGTGACTTCATGTTATCAATATGTGCTAAACAAATCAAACCCAATGTCTAATTATATATTTTTCATCATTTTACCAAAAAAGGTCACAAATGCCCCCGGGCCCACATGGTCAAAATCCGAGGGTCGAACGAAAACCCGATTACCCATTCCCCCATCAACTCACCTTTATAATTTATTTTGGAATCGAACCTCGAATTGAGGTCCAAAACCCCCAATTTTAGAAAGCCTAGGTTCTACCCAAAATTCCCAAATTTCCCCATTAAAATCTTTGTTTTGAAGTTGGAACTGTGTTTAAAGATGTTAAAGAGCAAAGAAAATGAGTTAGAAATTACTTACCAATCGTTTTGGAGAAGAAGAATCGTTTGTAAAATCGCCTTTTAGGTTTTGGGTTTTTGAGAAAGTGAAAATGACTGAAAATCTCGCCTTATTATACCCTCCCAGAAGTTCCAGCGCAGACCACACAAAAGTGAACCGCGGCCGCGGTGAGGATTGGACCAAAGTTCCACTCTCTGAACCCTCCAGTGCGGCCCGCACAAAAATCGATGCGTCCGCGCTGAAGAACCTGCCAAATTACCACTCTCTAATTCTTCTAGCGCGGACCGCAATGATAGGGAACGCGACCGCACTGGTTGGCATGAAACACTGCTGGCTCTCTGAAGTCGGTTACGCGGACCGCACTAGGGCGACTGCGCTGGAGCCGGCAACTCCCGAACCTGCAATCTAAGACCTCCCAGAACCTATTAAAAACTCACGAACATTCACACAACCTCAGAAACATCCTAATCCATGCAATCAAATCTCCAAAATAACATTACAAACATCAAATTAGGCCTCAAGACCCATGATTTCCTTCCAAGTTTCACAAAATATCAATTCTTTGAGTTTTAAGTCCAAAACACGTCAAACAACGTCCGAATTCAATCAAACTTTACAGAAAGCACTCAAACTAGATATGAGACTTGTACCAGGCGTCAGAACTAAAATACGATCCCGATACCTAGTATTTTAATCAAATTCTATTTTCAATTCCCTTAATTATTTTTAGAAAACAATTTCACACAAAAATTCATTTATCGGGCTTGGGAACTCGGAATTTGATTTCGGGCATACACCCAAGTCCCATATTTTCCTACAGACCCTCCAGGACCGTCAAATCATGGGTCCGAGTTTGTTTGCCCAACATGTTGACCGAAGTCAAATTTAATCAATTCTAAATATCAAGATTTTAACATTTTTCTCATAAAATTCATATTTAAGCTTTTCGGCTACGCGCCTAGACTGCTCACGCAAATCGAGGAAACCCCAATTGAGGTTCTCATAGCCTTAGAAGTGCAGAGTGAGTAGGAATACAGGTGGTGACCCTTTGGGTCATCACATTCTCCACCTCTAAACAATCGTTCATCCTCGAACGGACAAAGAAAGAAGTACCTGAGTCGGGAAAAAGATGGGGATAACGGCTCCGCATATCAGACTTGGACTCCCAAGTCGATGCCTCAGTGGGATGACCTCTCCACTGAACTCGCACTGAAGGAAAACTCTTCGACCTCAACTATCGAACTTGCCGGTCTAGAATAGATACCGGCTCCTCGTCATAGGATAAGTCCTTGTCTAATTGGACAGTACTGAAGTATAACATGTGGGTTGGATCGCCGTGATACCTCCGAAGCATGGATACATGAAAAACTGGATGCAGGACCGATAAGCTACGAGGCAATGCAAGTCTATACGCCACCTCTCCCACTCAATCAAGAACCTCAAACGGGCCAATGTACCTAGGGCTAAGCTTACCCTTCTTCCCAAATCTCATCACACCCTTCATAGGTGACACTCGGAGCAATACTCGCTCACCAACCATGAAAGCCACATCTCGAACCTTACGATCTTCATAGCTCTTTTGCCTAGACTGAGCTGAACGAAGACTCTCCTGAATGATCTTGACCTTATCCAAGGCCTCTTGAACCAAATCTGTACCTATCAACCGAGCCTCTCCCATCTCAAACTATCCAACCATAGACCGACATAGCCTACCATATAAAGCCTTGTAAGGAGCTATCTGGATTCTCGACTGGTAGCTGTTGTTGTAAGAAAAATCCGCCAAAGGTAGGAACTGATCCCATGAACCTCCAAAATAATTAACACAAGCTCGGAGCATATCCTCCAAAAATTGAATATTCCGCTCGGACTGACCGTCCGTCTGGGGATGAAATGCAGTGCTCAAATCTACCCGTGTGCCTAACTCTCACTGAACTGCTCTCTAGAAGCGTGAGGTAAACTGCATACCCCGATCTGAAATGATAGACACGGGCACACCATGAAGGCGAACAATCTCCCGAATATAGATCTCAGCGAACCTCTCAGAAGAATAGGAGACTGCCACAAGAATGAAATGTGCTGACTTGGTCAGCCTATCAACAATAACCCATATCGCATCAAACTTTTTCCGAGTCAACGTAAGTCCCATAACAAAATCCATAGTGATCCTCTCTCACTTCCACTCGAGAAGCTCAATCCTCTGAAATAAACCACCAGGCCTCTGATGCTCGTACTTAACCTGCTGATAGGTCAAACAGCAAGCCACATATTCTATAATATCCCTTTTCATCCTATGCTACCAATAATGCTGCCGCAAGTCCTGATACATCTTCGCGACGCCCGAGTGAATAGAGTACTGGGAACTATGGTCCTCCTCTAAAATCGACTCTCGAAGCCCATCCATATTGGGCACACAAACTCGCCCCTGCAATCTCAACACTCCATCCGCATCTAAGGTAACCTGCTTGGCACCTCCTCGATGCATCGTGTCTCTAAGGGCACTCAAACGGGGATCATCAAACTGCCGATCATGGATACGCTCCAATAAAGAAGAACGAGCAATCGTGCAAGCTAACACACGACTGGGCTCAAAAACATCCTGTCTCACGAACTAATTGGCTAAGGCCTGAACATCCAAAGCAAGTGGCCTCTGTCTGACTGGAATATAAGCAAGACTACCCACACTGGCTGACTTCCTACTCAAAGCATCGTCCACCACATTATCCTTCCTCGGATGGTATAAAATGGTGACATCATAGTCCTTCAACAACTCCAACCACCTCCTCTGCCTCAAATTGAACTCCTTCTACTTGAACAAGTACTGAAGACTCTTATGGTCAGCGAACACCTCACATGCCATGCCATACAAATAGTGCCTCCAAATCTTCTAGGCGTGAACAATAGCTTCCAACTCTAAATCATGCACTGAATGGTTCTTCTCATGAATCTTCAACTGCCTCGAAGCGTAGGCTACAACCTTGCCATCCTGCATCAACACTGCACCAAGTCCAATACGCGAATCATCACAATAAATGGTATAAGGCCCAGATCCCGTCGGCAAAACCAACACCAGTGCCGTAGTCAGAGCTGTATTGAGCTTCTGAGAGCTCGCCTCACACTCGTCCGACCATCTGAACTTGGCACCCTTCTGGGTCAACCTGGTCATCGGGGCTACAATAGATGAAACCCCTTCCACAAACCGACGGTAGTAGCCTGCTAACCCCAAGAAACTCTGAATCTTTGTCGCTGATGCTGGTCTAGGCCAGTTCTTGACTGCCTCTATCTTCTTCCGGTCTACTTGGATACCCTTTGCTGATACGATATGCCCCAAAAATGCAACTGAACTCAGCCAGAATTCACATTTGGAGAACTTGACATATAACTGACTGTCTCTCAGAGTATGAATAGCCACTCTAAGGTGCTGCTCGTGCTCCTCCTGGCTGCGGGAGTACACTAAAATATCACCAATAAAGACTATCACGAACATGTCCAAATATGGCCTGAACACTCGGTTCGTCAAATCCATGAATGCTGCTGGGGTATTAGTCAACCCAAACAACATGACCAAGAACTCGTAATGCCCATATCGAGTACGGAAAGCTGTCTTAGGGACATCGAATGCCCTAATCCTCAACTGGTGGTAGCCAGATCTCAAGTCAATCTTGGAAAATACCTTGGCATCCTGAAGCTGGTCGAACAAATCATCAATCCTCAGCAGTGGGTACTTATTCTTAATCGTTCCCTTATTCAATTGCTGGTAATCTATGCACATCCTTATCGATCCGTCCTTCTTCTTGACAAATAACATTGGCGCGCCCCAAGGTGAAACACTGGGTCTAATAAAACCCTTATCTAGCAAATCCTGCAACTGGTCCTTTAACTCCTTCAGCTTCGGCGGGGCCATACGATATGGCGGGATAGAAATGGGCTGGGCGCCCGGAGCCAAATCAATGCAGAAATCTATATCCCTGTTGGGTGGCATACCCGGCAGGTCTGAAGGAAAAACATCGGGAAACTCCCAGACAATAGGCATAGAATCTATGGGGAGACCTCAGCACTGGAATCATGAACATAGGCCAAATAGGCGAGACATCCCTTCTCGACCATGCGTCGATCCTTCACGTACGATATGACACTGAGAGTAGAATGACCTGGAGTCCGTATACACTCTAAGCGAGGCATACCCGGTAAATCTAAGATCACGGCCTTGGCATGGCAGTCCAAAATAGTGTGATAGGGTGATAACCAATCCATACCCGAAATGATATCAAGGTCGACCAGATCTAGGAGCAACAAGTCTACACGGGTCTCAAGATCCCCAATCGCTACAACACACGAACGATGGACTCGATCGACCACGATAGAGTCACCCACCGATGTAGACACATATACAGGGACACCCAATGCATCACTAGGCATAACTAAGCATGTTACAAAATAAGATGAAATATATGAATATGTAAACCCTGGATCAAATAGTACTGAGGCATCTCGATCACAAACCAGAACCGTACCTGTGATGACTGCATCTAAACCCTCAACCTCGGGCCTAGCCTGAAGAGCATAACAATGGGGCTGGGCTCCACCACCCTGGACTATATCTCTAGGTAGATCTGCTGCTAGCTGACCTCCGCCCCTAGCGGTCTGAGATCAACCTCTATGACCTCTACCTCCACCTCTATGGCCTCTACCTCCACCTCTGGCTGGCTGTGGAATATTTGGTGCCTGAATCATGGGACGGGGACCCTGCTACTGCGACTGAGTACCCCTCAATCTCGGGCAAGCTCTCCTAATGTGACCATACTTGCCACACTCATAACACCCCTGCGAACGTTGTGGCTGGCCTTGGCGACCTGAATGACCTCCACGGAAACTCTGAAGTGGAGGTGCGCTGATAGGAGCTAGTAGTGCACTGAGTGACTGCTGATTAGAATAATGTGCTTGAGAACCACAGCCACCTGATGTACCGTGCGAAACCTGAAGAGCTGACTGAAAGGGCCTAGGAGGATGGCCTCTACCATACGAATCTCTACCTCCCGACGAGGTACCACTGAATCTACCGGAATGATGGGCTCTCTTGTCTCCCCCGTGACTACCTCCCTATGACAGGACCATCTCAACTCTGCGGGCCCCCATTGTCCGCCTCCTAAAAGCGGATCTCACTACCAGTCTCCCTAGCCATCTGGAGATGAATCGGCTGAATCAAACCATCAATGAACCTCCTCACCCTCTCCCTCTTGGTGGGAAGTAAGATAAGAACATGGCGAGCTAGATCGATAAACCTGGTCTCATACTGAGTGACCATCATAGAACCCTATTGGAGGTGCTCAAACTGCCTCCGATAAGTATCCCTCTGAGTAACGGGGAGAAACTTCTCTAGGAACAACTCTGAAAACTGATCCCAAGTAAAAGACGACGACCTTGCTGGTCTAGATAAACAGAAATCCCTCCACCAAGTCTTGGCAGATATATATAGGCGAACTGCAGCAAAATCCCCTCCATTGGACTCAACAATACTCATGTTCCGAAGAACGTTGTGGCAGCCATACAAGAAATTCTAGGGGTCCTCAGAAGAAGCACTGCTGAATGTAGTAGGGAAGATCTTGGTGAACCTGTCCAACCTCCACAAAGCATCTACGGACATAGCCGCGCCATCACCGGTCTGAGCAACTAACCCCGGCTGAACTGCCATAACTGGATGAACTACTGGAATCTGACCCTGGGGAGCTACCTGCTCCGAAGTACGTGCAGTAGGAGTCTGGGCTCCTCCTCCAGCCTGAGAAGTGGCTGGTGCTACACGAAGCAATCCTGCTCGGTTGACACTCTCCATAAGGCCCACCAATTGGACCAGAGCGTCCTGAAGAACTAGGTAGCAATAAACCCCTTTGGGACCGACCTGGGCCTATCAGAACTGCTGCGGCTAGGGTCGAAACCTCCTCGTCAAAGTCAACCTGAGGCTCCACGACTGGTGCTGCTGCTCGGGGTTGAGCACTACCCCTACCTCGGCCTCTAGCATGGCCTCATCCTATGCCACTAGCGGGAGCTGCCTGGGGCTCGAACTACTTATCGGAAGATGAGGAAGCACGTGTTGTCACCATCTGCGAAAGAAAAGAGTAGAAGCTCAATTAGCTTTGAGTAACAGAACCACACGACAAGAAAGAACAAATGTGAAACTTTTCCTAACTCTGTAGCCTCTGGGGGATGAATACAAACGTCTCCATACCGATCCCTCAGACTCTGCTAAGTTTGTTCATGAGTTGTGAGACCTATGTAACCTAGTGCTCTGATACCAACTTGTCACGACCCGGATTTCCCACCCTCGGGGGTTGTGATGGTGCCTACTAATAGAAGCTAGGCAAGCTAACTTAATTAACTTTTCATTAAAACACATGTTCCTTTTTAATAATTAACAACATTAAAATAAAAGCAACAGAATTCAAATCATAAGCGAAAGTCTTAAATTTAGATAATTGAATAAAATACGGAAATCCAACATGTATCTCTACCCCGGGACTGGAGTCACATACTCATGAACATCTAAGAAATACTAAATACAAAGTCTGAAAGACACAATAATCTGTTTATCTCGAGTACAATGAGATGACAATCTAATATAAGGACGGAAGGGAGATGTCGGGCCTGCGGACGCCTGCAAGGCTACCTCGGGTCCCTCTGGACTGAAGGTCTGCTCCCGTGCTAATGTTGCTGATGCTGCTGTTCGAAACTTGGACTTGGGCAAAAATGCACAGAGTGTAGCATCAGCACAACCGACCCCATGTGCTGGTAAGTGTCTAGCCTAACCCCGGCAAAGTAGTGACGAGGCTATACTGGACACAACATAAACCTGCGCAGTAATAAATATACAGCAGAGATCGAAATACAGGACATCTAGCAATATGGGAGGGGAAACATGCTGTGGGGAGATAATAATATTAACAGTAATTCTAAAGTAACAGTCTAAGGACAACTTATAATTCACAGCGAACAAGAAACTAATACCAACAATTTTGAATTCATAACTGTTGCGGCGAGCAACACGATCCACAAATATCACTGTTGCGGCATGCAACCCGATCCATATCCTTTATTATTGTTGCGGCGCACAACCCGATCCTCAAATATCACTGTTGCGGCATGTAACCTGATCCATATCCTTTATCATTATTTCGGCGCGCAACCTGATCCTCAAATATCACTGTTGCGACGTGCAGCCTGATCCATATCCTTTATCGTTCTACCTCATCCAAACATCAGTCACAAGTAAAAGGGCAAGGAAGTAAACAAATAGTTGGAAGGTATCCCAACAAGTGTACTCAAACAAATCAATAACCACCCGGCAAGGGTACAATATCAATTATCAATAACATCCCGACAAGGGAATAATTCATTAACTCTTCTCTTTCTTTCATTTTCGTATCCTAGTTCACATTATCACTCGAGCCAAAGCTCCAAAGAATTTACTTATCTCATATACAATTTATATTTCAACCCGAGCAATACTCCACGAAGCTCCATGATCACAATTTCTTTCACAAGGTGTTTACAACACATGGAAACCATCAATTAAGCATGGAAGGCATAATCATAACCAACTATTCACAATTAAGGACTCACGGTCATGCTAGACACCAATGTATAGAAACTCGTCACTATGCCTATACATCGTACTCGATCAATTAGCAAGTAGCAACAAGACTCAACTCCTATTCCCTCAAGCTAGGGTTAAACCAAACACTTACCTCAAACTTCTACGGCCAATTCAATCCTCAACAACTGCTTTCCCTATCGAATTCGGCTCCAATTCAATCAAATCTATGCAATAGTGACTTCACGTTATCAATATGTGCTAAACAAATCAAACCCAATGTCTAATTATAACTTTTTCATCATTTTACCCCAAAATATCAAAAATGCCCCCAGGCCCACTTGGTCAAAACCCGAGGTTCGTACCAAAACCCGATTACCCATTCCCCCATGAACTAACCTATATAATTTATTTTGCATTCGGTCCTAGAATTGAGGTCCAAACCCCCCCCCCCCCCAATTTTAGAAAACCTATGTTCTGCCCAAAATTCCCAAATTTCCCCATTAAAATCTTTGTTTTGAAGTTGGAACTGTGTTAAAGATGTTAAAGAGCGAAGAAAATGAGTTAGAAATTACTTACCAATCGTTTTGGAGAAGAAGAATCGTTTGGAAAATCGCCTCATAGGTTTTGGGCTTTTGAGAAAGTGAAAAAGATTGAAAATCTCGCCTTTTTATACGCTCCCAGAAGTCCCAACGCGGACCGCACAAAAGTGAACTACGGCCGCGCTGAGGAGTGGACCAAAGTGCTAGTCTATGAACCCTCCAGCGCGAACTGCACAAAAATGGACGCGACCATGCTGAAGAACCCGCCAAATTAGCACTCTCTGATTCTTCCAGCGCGGACCGCAATAGGGAACATGGCCGCGCTGGTTGGCATGAAACACTGCTTGCTATCTGAAGTCGGTTACGCGAATCGCGCTAGGGCGACCGCGCTGGAGCCTGCAACTCCCGAACCTGCAATCTACGACCTCCCAGAACCTATTATAAACTCACCCGAGCCCTCGGGGCTCCAAATCGAACATTCACACAACCTCAGAAACATCCTAATCCATGCGATCAAATCTCCAAAACAACATTACAAACATCCAATTAGGCCTCAAGACCCATGATTTCCTTCTAAATTTCACAAAATACCAATTCTTTGAGTTTTAAGTCCAAAACACGTTAAACGACGTCCAAATTCAATCAAACTTTTTAGAAAGCGCTCAAACCAGATATGAGACTTGTACCGGGCATTGGAATCAAAATACGAGCCCGATACCCCAGTCTGTTAATCAAATTCCATTTCCAATTCCCTTAATTATTTTCAGAAAACAATTTCACACAAAATTTTATTTCTCAGGCTTGGGACCTCGGAATTCGATTTCGGGCATACACCCACGTCCCATATTTTTCTACGGACCCTTTAGGACCGTCAAATCATGGTCCGGGTCTGTTTGCCCAATATTTTGACCGAAGTCAAATTTAATCAATTCTAAATATCAAGATTTTAACATTTTTCTCATAGAATTCATATTTAAGCTTTACGGCTACGCGCCCGAACTGTGCACACAAATCGAGGCAACCCCAATTGAGGTTCTCATGGCCTCAGAAGTGCAGAGTGAGTAGAAATACAAGTGATGACCCTTTGGGCCGTCACTATTATTTTCTATAGCTACCTTTTAGTTTTTATAGAAAAATATGTATTTATGATCACTTCCTACCGTTAAGCCATTAAATACGCTGTCTAATAACTTTCTCTCTCATTCTTTCAGTTTATTCTCTCCCAAAATCACCGCATAGTATCTTATTTCTCTCCAGGCGATCGCTATCTCACACCGTATTGTCTCCCTAGATTGTTCTTAAACCCTAGAGTAGATTTGCTGGATTTTATCACCATTATCATGAGTTTCAAAATTTCTTGATCAAAGTTTTTGATATGAGTTGTATATTTTCCCAAAATGGAGCGGACATGGTCTATTCATAGCTGAACTTATTTTGAATGTTGACATGGAATAGGAAAGGATAGAGGAACGGGTGGCAGCGACTAATGAGATTAGGATTACATTTGGGAAATGGGTTAAAACATTTACATTTAACAATGGAAATGTATTTGCAGGTTCATCAACAACCATTGAAGCCAAAAGGAGAACAAAAATACGCAATGACCCTAATTGTAGATGTATTTATATGTATTTGGGTCTGTATACATTAATTTTTAGTTTGTACAGTGGTTTTGTCTTCTTGTATTTAGATGTATTTATATGTATTCGATAAGGCATACACTAATTTTTATTTTGTATAGTGATTTTTGATTGTTGTATTTAGATGTATTTGAGTTCATACAACAATATTTTAAATACATTGTTAGTTCTATCATTTTAGTGTTATTCATAAATTAGTTATGCATTCAATCTAACTGTATTCATCTGTATTTTCATACTAACTGTATCCATATGTATTTAAAACAACAATACAATGAAATACAATAAAATACTCTCAATACAAAAAAAAAATCAATGAATTCAACCAATGAAATATACTCAATAAAGAAGTAATACCATGTATTAGGAATAAATAAAATATTTTGAATACAAAAATAAACTTGAATACATTGACCACAACTGATAGATACAATAGAATACAAGCACTAAGTTCATTATGAATTATGCAGGCAGTAGGTTACTATTATAGGTTGTATTTGGCATAAATACATGATGTATTCATATATAGAAAATTGAATTTCAAAGTCTTTCTGTAGATACTTGTATCAATTCCCAGCAGAACCTTGAACAATGTCAGAAAAAAACTCGAACAGTATAAGAAAAAAAAAGAGGGACTGAAACTCTGAAGAATGCTCTATTTTTTGGTATTTTTTAGGTCAGTTATATTAGGATCGTGTATCTCGTTAAATCAGTAGCTTTCCATTATTAAACAACTGAAGAGACCTATTATTGTTGATACACAATTTTTTTCCTACATATTTTTCATACTCAAAATATTCCCAAAAATGCGTATCCATACATATATAAGTATGCCCCAAGAGTTTTGGTATTTTTTCTTTATTTTTAAAGATTTTTAAATCAATTTATTGTCTATTTTTACACTTCAAAATTAAATAATTATTCCCAAACTAGAATTTTTGGTGAATACATTATTTCATTCTCATATTTACACCACGATATAATTAAAGTAATTTTTATATGTATTTAAAAAAATTTATTTGGCATTTTTAAAGCTAAATTGCATATAATTGCAATGATAGCCTATTTTACGATTAACAGCGCTTTGCAATTATAAAATTATTTTCAGTATTTTTGGACTAATATTAATATATTATTAATTAGTTTAGTGCTTTTAATTTGTCTTTAAAATTATTATTGCTATTTTATAAAATAATAAAATAATAAAAGGGGAAAATTTGCTATTTAACAAACAACCTTTATTATTTCAATTATAGGCCCATTTCATCTCAATCTTTTACCCCAATTCCGCCCAAATTAAACCTACCCAATTACTAAATCACCCGACCCATGACCCAATTTATTAACCGACCCAACCTCCACTCGATCTGAGCCATTGATCGAACAAGATCAACAACCCAGATGACCCTTACCATAATTAAATAAATTAACCCC
>MU783024.1:60803-102234 GCA_026770625.1 Nicotiana glauca | reverse complement strand
CCCCCCCCACCCCTCATTTCTCTGAGACCGTCTCTCTCTCTCTCTCTCTCCAATCTCACCCCATTCGACCATCAATCGCCATGAAACCCTAGACCACTGGTTCTCTCTATTTTTTTGAGACTCCAAAACCCCCACCATGTCAATCAGTCCCTAAAAAGTCTCGTCTGGTTTCCGACCATCTCCAGCCACCTCCCTTTCACCAAGGCTCCGATGGGCCTTTCACCATTCTGTTCCACATATCTGGGACCTTCGAGGTTTATGGAATATGGCGATAGAGACCTAGGGTTCCTGGTTCTGCTACTCATGTGGTTCTCCGGTGTAATTTCAGGCAAAATCACACCCTATATGTCACGATCTATGAAGTTTTGACAGGTTCTCTCAACTTTTATTAGGGTTTTCCCCTTTGAAACCCTTACTCTCTCCTGAATCTCTCAAAACAGTGCTATTCTCATGATATTTTTATGTTTTCCTCTATGTTCTGCTTATTTTCGAGTTTATTCTGAAAGATCTTTTACTTTGAATCGTTTTTTTGCCTTCTTTGAAAATTAGGGTTTCTTAGATTTCTTTTACGCATGCTTTAACTAATTTTCTTTATGATTAGATCTTTCCTTTGTTTATTCTGACCTGTTTCTATGCTCTGACTGTCTTTAATTTGACTTTGCTAAAAAACCCTAATTTTAAAATATTTACTTGTTTGATTAGGGGTGTTTGGCATGTCTCTTTGCCTTGGTTATGTGTATTAGACTAATTTCCTTTACCTTGTCTCTATGTGTTAGCCTGTTTCTTCGTGTATCAGCCTGATTTTTCTTACTTTGGTTCTGTTAGCTAGCCTATTTGCTTGACTCTTGTTAATGTTTCATGGTCACCATGCTTCGAGCATGTCCTGCTGAATCTTAACTTGTTTTCACTAGCTCCGAATGATTGTGTTTGTGCACCTCTCGTCCCCCTTCTGTCTATATAGATAATTTTTCTCGCTACTTTTATTAATTCACCTCTATTTATATGCAGAATCATGACTTCACATGATTGATTCTGATTTTCCTTGATTGATTGGTAATTCAAATACTTTCTTTTAAACCTTAGCATTCTACTTGCCCATTTGAATTAATTGGTTTTGTTACCTTATTTGTTATAGTACTCTATTCTTTTAAGCCTTTCCTCAATTAGAATTTCCCTGAATTTGGTCTTGATTGCCCACTATATGCAATATTGAATCTTGACCCCCTCCTTATTCATTCGTACATTGATTTCTCCTACTTGCCTTATATGGTGCTAAATATTTTCTTTTGATTTTGATTCCCTTAATTAATGGGAGTACTTCCTTGATTCTTTGATTAATTGATTTTGAGTTCTTCAATTAACATATTTCTGTGATTTTTTACCTTCTTTTACCCCTACTTTCAACTATAAATACCCCAAGTCTTTTACACAGGGACAAGAGTCTTCTGATTTAAATACCACTGAATACTTTAAAATTTGCATTCTCTCTTCCTCTCTTGCTCCACTACTATTCTTTGCTCCTGTTTGCTATTAGCCGGCTGGAAGCCAAGGCTAATATAGTGTTACTCCTTTATCTTTGCATCCTGCTTTTGCTCTCTTACTGGTATGTTCTAATTAATATTCAAATCTCCAACCAATGTGTTTATTTTGGTTTCATTTCATTAGTTTCCTAGTTTTCTTCTATTTATGCTTCTACTGCTCAATATGCAATTGGTTTATTTGTTTTAGTACTTTACCAAGACTTTCTGATTTACATGCTAAGTCTGACTTTGTCTATCCCTTGACATGCCTATGCCCTATTGCAATGCATTAGCATGCTTAAATCTACTACCTCCCAGACCCCTGAATCCCCAGATGTTGTGTAGTCCTATTGAACTGTTGTTCTGATGTTTCTTTTAAAGCAAACCTCCCTTATTTTTCGAAAATTCTTCTTCCTACACTTCTCACTACTCTTAGACAATATGTTCTTCCCCCTTCCTATGAGCATTGCTTTGAGTACCTCTGAGTACTCACTGAATTTTGACACACAAAGGCCGGTATTCCACACTGCTCCTATCCTGCATTCTTCTAAAAATGTCTAGGTGCTGGTATTGGCCAGGGACCCAATGGGGCCCTAAGGAGCTTTGTCGTACCTAGACCATGGCAAAGGCTGTAAACTCGAAGGGGTTGAGGTTGGAAGCATGGGCCTGATTGAAGGATCGCTATAGAATATCTTCTTATTTTGTTCTTATTTTTTGTAATTAAGATGATACTAGTTTGTAATAGTTTGTAAACAAACGATTGGGGTTGAATAGTGAACAAGGGGGAAGGGTTATGCATGCTTAGTATAGTAATGGGTAGAAAACATGCTTATAGGATTTTATTTATTTATTTACGCAATAGACAACCTGTATAGGTCATGCATCTCATTCATTAGAAATCCTTCTTTAGGTTCTTTATTTTCAGTCTGTCATTACACTCATCTTATAACCATGATCAGTTAATAATCGATAAATAGTTAACAACAAGATAATAACTTTTCATTACCGCATAAGCATATTAGAAATCATGTCTTAAGAAATTCTTATGTACATTAGATATCCTGCCCATAGGACTTCTCACATGTTCGAGTTACAGTGGTTAATTCATGCTAGTCTAATAACCGTGTTAAAATATGGTAAGTGGTTTGAAATGTTTTTCTGCAAACACCTTACCACGCATACCTTTATAAATCAGAATAAAGAAAACATATATTCATTCCTTTATAAATAAACAGGTAATGTATAACGACGCCTAGGAAAACTTTAGGCTCGTTGAGAACTAATCAATTGTGTTTCTATTAGCCTAAAACCAACCAACTCCCTTAAGTTTTAACTATATAGTTCCCCTTCTTGTTGTGATCTTCTGAAATTCATTCAGCTTTTCTTTTCTTAAAATAAGACTCTACTGAAAACGATTTTTAAAATAACACACCTTTAATTTTACCGAGTTCTGATTTTTATGTCTGCAAATCCCTGGGTTACCTATCTCTATCCAGAATCGTGCTATTATCGTTACTACTTTATTTTTAAAACCAAGTTTTAACTGCTCCTATCTTTTGAGATCTTAATTGTGTTTTGAAGAAGATACTGAGTGAGGCGTATGTACCCAACGATATAACTGGAGGAGAAATGGCGAACATGGTGGGGCAAGTATTGTGGAGTCACAATGTCACTTTCCACGAAGACGAGCTTCCACCTCAAGGGTTGAGCCACAACAAGGAGCTGCATATCACTGTGCAATGCGAGGATTATTTCATCACGATGATTTTGATTGACGGAGGGTCCAGCCTCAACATTTGTTCCCTGGTAACTCTCTGAATATTAGGGAAAAGCCTGGATGAGATCAAAGATGGGGCCATCAATGTCAAGGCTTTCGACGGCTCCCAAAGATCCATCATTGGGGAAATTAGTTTATGTCTGAAGATGGGACCAACTTGGTTCGATGTTGATTTTCAAGTGATATATTTCCCAACATCATACAACTTACTATTGGGACGACCTTGGATCCACGCTGCTGGAGCTGTAGCATCATCCCTGCATCAGGAAGTGAAGTTTGAATGGAATCGCTAGGAGGTTATTATTCACGGCGATGGTAGAAACCCCATATACAGTCGCCAGGCCGTTCCAGCAATCGGAGGAAGAAGAAAGATAGGCGAGGAAACCTACCATCATATTGAGCGAGTCAACTCCGTGGACAGAGATAAATGGTGGGATAATAAAATTGAGAGCATACTTAATTGGAGTGGATATGAACCTGGCAAGGGACTCGGCAGGAACCTCCAGGGAATCACAGAACCTATCAAGCTGAAGAAGCATGGTACCACTTTTGGTTTAGGGTACGAATACACCTGGAAGGAATTCAAAGAATGGTCGCCACCCTAGGCAGTCCTTACTATCCATTGGAGCATCCGATACCCCGTGTGGAGCAGACTTTCCAACAAGCCAAAGTCATTTGTGGGTTAGAAGAAGAGGAAGCATTAGCAGCAATGAGGAGCTTGTTCTTGGAAGATGACAATATGGACTGTCATGTCATTTTTGAGGAGGAAGGGGAGGAAGGCCCTTCCATACAAGCCGTGAGCTGAGGAGCGCACCTCAACAACTGTTCCGTCAGAACCACCAAGGCCCAGAAAGCTTCAGGGTAGCAAGGCTGAACAAAGTACTATGCATTATCTTTTACTTTTTTGCTAGTTGATTTTCTTTGAGTACTTTCTTTAAATATTCGAAAAGAGCTCCGTTGTTCAAAAAATCAGGGAATTTATCAAAGTATTTCAGTTTCTTATAAATCTCGCTCTTATTTTTTTTTTCTATCATTTACTTTATTTACACAACATTACTATTACTTAACTTGATGAGCCGATATATGTGAGATATGACGAGATAACGCAACAAACGGATATAGACTCAGAAGAGGGTGAAATACCAGAAGAGGTCATTAAAGAGGTTGAGGAATTTGAGAATAGGCCTAAGTCTAACTTGGATGAAACTGAGCTTGTCAACTTGGGGAATACTGAGAATGTCAAGTAAATGCGCATCAGTGTTCACCTATCACCATTAGAAAAGGAAGAGTACATGAAATTCTTGAAGGAATATGAGGACATATTCGCCTGGTCATATGATGATATGACTGGTCTTAGTACATCTATTGTAGCTCACAAATTGCCAACAGATACGACATGTCCGGTAGTAAAGCAGAAGCACAGAAAGTTCAAGCCTGACATGAGTTTGAAAATCAAGGAAGAAGTTACCAAACAAGTCAAAGCCAAGGTCCTCAGAGTAGTAGAGTATCCAACATATTTAGCCAACATCGTGCCAGTACCGAAGACGGACGGGAAGGTCAGAGTCAGTGTCGACTGCCGGAACCTCAACCGAGCCAGTACAAAAGATGACTCCCCCTTGCCAAACATACACATCCTGATTGATAACTGCGCCAAGCATGAGCTGCAGTCATTTGTCGATTGTTTTGCCGGATACCATCAGATATGGATGGATGAGGAAGACACTGAGAAAACGACTTTTATTACGCCATGGGGGATATATTGTTATAAGGTGATGTCTTTCAGGTTGAAGAATATTGGGGGCACCTACATGAGGGCCATGATTACTATCTTTCATGACATGATACAGAAAGCGATCGAAGTGTATGTAGATGATGTTATCATCAAGTCCAAGAAATACACCGACCACATGGAAGATCTGAGGAAATTTTTTAACAGACTAAGGAGGTATAATCTGAAATTGAATCCCACCAAATGTGCATTCAGGGTACCTGCTGGAAAATTGCTTGGATTTATCGTAAGTCGTTGAGTAATAGAGCTAGACCCGTCAAAGGTCAAGTCCATTCAAGAATTTCCATCACTGAAAAATAAGAAAGAGGTCATGAGTTTCTTGGGGAGACTCAACTACATCAGCCGGTTCATAGCCTAGTCCACCGTCATTTGTGAACCAATCTTCAAAATGTTGAAGAAGGACACTGCCACTAAATGGACTGATGTTTGTCAGAAAGCCTTTGATGGAATCAAGGAATACCTGTCAACACCGCCAGTTCTGGTTCCGCCCAAACCACGTAGACCGCTATTCCTCTACCTTGCAGTATTGGACGGAGCATTCGGTTTTGTTTTGGGAAAACATGATGAAATAGGGAGAAAAGAGTAAGCCATATACTATCTCAGCAAGACGTTAACCCCGTACGAGGCCCGGTATTCCCTATTAGATTGCACGTGTTGTGCTTTGACTTGGTAGCTCAGAAGCTAAGGCATTATTTATGTGCCTATACCACTTATCTCATATCAAGGATGGATCCGCTGAAGTACATCTTTCAGAAGCCCATGCCCACGGGCAAGCTAGCCAAATGGCAAATCCTGCTGAGTGAATTTGATATTGTCTACGTAACCCAGAAAGCAATCAAAGGATAGGCACTGGCAGATAATCTTGCCAAAAATCAGGTGGACGGAGAATACGAGACTTTAAAGACGTATTTTCCCGACGAAGAGGTCTCTTTCATAGGAGAAGACATTGCAGAATCCTATAATGGGTGGAGAATGTTTTTCGATGGAGCAGCAAACTTCAAAGGAGTTGGCATAAGGGCAGTTCTAGTAGTAGAAACAGGTCAGTATTATCCAGTGTCTACCAAGCTTAGGTTCCTGTGCGCCAACAACATGGCCGAATATGAAGCCTTCATCTTAGGGCTCAAGCTGGCTATTGATATGAACATTCAGAAGTTACTAGTGATCAGCGATTCCGACTTGCTCATACATCAAGTCCGAGAAGAATGGGCAACCAGGAAATCCAAGATACTCCCGTATTTGCATCATGTAAAGGAGTTGAGGAAGAGGTTTACAAAGACAGAATTTCGGCATGTCCCCGGAGTCCAGAATGAGTTAGCCGACGCAACCATGATTTAGCATCCGGATTATAACTTCATTGATCATATCCCGATAAAAATCCAGGATCAACCTTTTTACTGTGCTCATGTTGAGGAAGAAGCGGACGGAAAACCATGGTTCCATGACATCAAAGAGTATTTACAACAGGAGGATACCCAGACCTCACAAACGCGCACACTACGGAGATTATCCAATCACTTTTTTCACAATGGAGGAATCCTGTATAGGAGGAATCCCGATTTGGGATTACTGAGGTGTGTTGAAGAAATGGAAGCATCCAAGTTGTTGGAAGAGGTTCATGAAGGGACGTGTGGCCCACATATGAATGGATTTGTCTTAGCCAAGAAAATACTTCGAGCTGGTTATTTCTGGATGACTATGGAGACGGACTGCATCCAGTATGTCCAAAAATGCCATCGCTGTCAGATACATGCGGAAATGATAAAGGTGACTCCAAATGAGCTTACTGTAACAAGCTCACCATGGCCATTTACCGCTTGGAGAATGGATGTCATCGGACCTATCGAGCCTGCCGCATCAAACGGGCACAAGTTCATTATAGTGGCAATTGATTATTTCACCAAATGGGTTGAAGCAGCATCATATAAGGCATTGACCAAGAAGGTTGTGGCAGACTTTGTCCGTGACCGTATCATTTGCCGGTTCGGCATCCCGGAGTCAATCATTACAGATATTGGCTCCAATCTCAACAGTGACCTGATGGAAGCAATGTGTGAGACATTCAATATTAAGGACAAGAATTCTGCAGCCTACAGACCTCAGATGAATGGAGCTGTAGAAGAAGCCAATAAGTATATTAAGAAGATACTGAGTAAAATGATAGAGAAACACAAGCAGTGGCACGAAAAGCTATCATTTGCTCTATTGGGATACCGCACCACAGTTCGCACATCAATCAGGGCGACTCCTTATATGTTGGTTTATGGTACAGAGGCAGTCAATCCCGCCGAAGTAGAGATTCCCTCCGTGAGGATCATACAAGAAGCAAAACTTGAGGACATAGAATGGGTAAATAGCCGCTACAAGCAGCTAGCTCTAATAGTTGGGAAGAGAATGAATGCGGTTTGCCATGGTCAATTGTATCAAAATAGAATGTCCAGAGCTTTTCACAAAAGAGTCAAGCCGAGACAATTCACACCAGGACAGCTGGTATTGAAGAAACTTTTTCCACATCAAGATGAAGCCAAAGGGAAATTCTCTCCCAACTGGCAAGGTCCGTACATGGTTCACCGGGTTCAAACAGGAGGAGCCCTCATACTCGCAAAAATGGATGGAGAAGTCTGGCCAAAGCCAATTAATTCAGATGCAGTCAAACGCTATTATGTGTAATCATTATGATTTCTTTATGATGTAATATGAACTACGTCTGACCTGATTCCCGTTTAAGAGGGGATACGTAGGCAACCTTATGGGTTCGATCACAATTCAATAAAATTTTCATTTCCCCCCGATATTGGAAATTGGGGCAGAATTTTGAGGAGGACCCTCAAAATTCCGAAGGTGTTTAGCCATTCACCAGCGCGCAGCCGTCAGAAGTACCAGCCGAGTAAACTGGGACAGAATTTTGAGGAGGGCCCTCAAAATTCCAGAGCAAAAGAGGTCGCAATGTCTTGAACCGCGTCGCAGCTATCGGTTCATCTAAAAAGAAAATCATTTTAAATTACATATTTACATCATATTCTTTACTAAATCATGCATGACTATTATCCGAATTACTTTGTTTAGCGACGCTACCCCGATGATACACAACACCGAGTAGGACAAGCAAAGTCCACGGGGAGACGAACTAACCTTCCCCCTTGACAAAACTCACAATTTTTCTTTGAATGCAGGCACCCCAAGACATAAAATCATCAAATATGATTACATACTCATATTTTTGCAGGGATACAACTCTTAGCATCATCGGTGGCTTACAAGTGCTATCTGCACATGACATCCCCAGCAGCAGCAGTGACACAATCGACTATCGCCTATCATCTATCATCTAAGAGATTTCGTCACTCTTCACCTTTATTTCTCGCATTGCATATGGCTACCATTCTGCCTTCCGAGGTTAAGTTCTACCTCCATCTGCATTTCTCGCATTGTATAAGGCTACTATTCTGCCTTCCGAGACTAAGCATTGTCTCCATTTGTATTCCGCATTGCATAAGGCTACTATTCTGCCTTCTGAGACTAAACATTGTCTCCATCTGTATTTCTCTGCATTTCATAAGGCTACTATTCTAACTTCCGAGGCTAAGCATTGTCTCTATCTATATTCTGTATTGCATAAGGCTACTATTCTGCCTTCCGAGACTAAGCATTATCTCCATCTGTATTCCACATTGCATAAGTCTACCTTTCTGCCTTCTGAGACTAAGAATTGTCTCCATCTGCATTCTTCTGCATTGCATAAGGCTACCATTCTACCTTCCGAGGTTAAGCTCCACCTCCATCTTGTATGGCTGAAAGATCGCCAAACCGTTATTTAAATCTTGCATCGGCTGAAATATCGCCATTTATATTCACATCTTACATCGGCTGAAATATTGCCATTTATATTCACACTTTACATCGACTGAAATATTGCCATTTATATTCACGCTTTACATCGGCTGAAATATCGCCATTTATACTTACAATTTACATCGGCCAAAATATCGTCATTCGTTTTACAATTTTGCACGGTTGAAATATTGCCACTTTATTTAAGTCTTGCATCGGCTAAAACGTCGCCAAATCCTGCATGGGCTGAAAGATCGCCAAATTATCTGAAGGCGTCATTGTTCGGAGGCACCATTTCCACAGCCCGAGAACGCCATGCCATTCCCTTAGGACCCTGATTTAATCTTTTGCACATCATCATTCAAAGGCATCATGGTTCGGATGCATCATCTTCATAGCCTAATAACATCATTGCATAGCCTGCAAATCCTTTATTATACGCTTCGTGGCCCAGGACGTCATGGTCCGAGGACGTCATCCTATTCGTCCGAAGACAGCATTCATGGTCCAATGGGAACCTGCATCATGTTTAAATTTATGCATGATATATGCTCGTATTGCTTATTTGCAGGTCCACCAGCTAGCCATGACTACCACAGCAGGTGCGATCTCCCTCCGGTTCCAGCAGCCCATCGGTCCCTAACCATCCTTCCCAACTCGAATGTTGTGTTCGTTTTTCGAAATATCCTTCGGCATGTTCCGCCGACAGAACCCCTGAACTATATACGGCCTGATTCTTGTAAAATCGGGGATATGTAGGCAGCTCAGAAGCCAGAGCTCGGTCAAAACCTCTTCGAATCATTTCTTTCGATCAAAACTGGCCATCATATCTTTACCCGACAACTCTTTCATCCTTCTCAGGTAAAGAGGGGCAGCTGTTGATACCCAATTTTTCCCTACATATTTTTCATACTCAAAATATTCCCAAAAAAGCATATCCATACATATATAAGCATGCCCCAAGAGTTTTGGTATTTTTTCTTTATTTTTAAAGATTTTTAAATCAATTTATTGTCTATTTTATATACTATAAAATTCAATAATTATTCTTAAACTAGCATTTTTGGATTTCATTCTCATATTTACACCAAGATATAATTAAAGTAATATTATATGTATTTTACGAATTTATATGGTATTTTAAAAGCTAAATTATATATAATTGCAATGATAGCCTATTTTACAATTAACGGCGTTTTGCAATTATAAAATTATTTCCAGTATTTTTGGTCTAACATTAATATATTATTAATTAGTTCTGTACTTTAATTTGGCTTTAAAGTCATTATTGATATTTTATAAAATAATAAAAGGGGAAAATTGGCTATTTAACAAACAACCTTTGTTATTTCAATTATAACCCCATTTCCTCTCAATTTGTTACCCCAAATCCGCCCAAATTAAACCTACCCAATTCCTAAATCACCTGACCCACAACCCAATTATTAACCGACCCAACCCCACTCGATATGAGTCGTTGATCAAATAAGATCAACGGCCCAGATGACCCCTACCATAATTAAATCAATTACCCCCCCCCCCCCAAAACCCCTCATTTTTTGGAGACCGTCTCTCTATCTATATCGTCTCTCCCTCTCCCTTCTCTCTAGAATCTTCTGGTTCTCTCTTCTTCTCCGATGAACTACACCGCCTCTCCGGCCACCTCCAATCTCACCCCATTCGACCATCAACCCCCATGAAACCCTAGACCACCGGTTCTCTCTATTTTTTTGAGACTCCAAAACCCCCACCACGTGAATCAGTCCCTAAAAAAGTCCCGCCTGGTTTGTTTCCGGCGATCTCCGGCCACATCCTTTTCACCAAGGCTCTGATGGGCCTCTCACCGTCCTGTTGCACACCTGTGGGACCTTCAAGGTTTATGGACTATGGCGATTGAGACCTAGGGTTCCTGATTCTGCTACTCGTGGGTTCTACGATGTTATTTAAGGCGAAATCACACCCTATATGTCACGATCTATGAGAAGTTTGACAGGTTCTCTCAACCTTTTATTAGGGTTTTCCCCTTTGAAACCCTAACTCTCTCCTGAATCTCTCAAAGCAGTTCTATTCTCATGATATTTTCATGTTTTCCTCTATGTTCTGCTTATTTTTGAGTTTATTCTGAAAGATCTTTTACTTTGAATCATTTTTTGCCTTCTTTGAAAATTAGGGTTTCTTAGATTTCTTTTACGCATGCTTTAAGTGATTTTATTTATGATTAGATCTTTTCTTTGTTTATTCTGACCTGTTTCTATGCTCTGACTATTTTTAATTTGACTCTGCTAAAAAAGCCTAATTTTAAAATATTTACTTGTTTGATTAGGGGTGTTTGGCATGTCTCTTTGCCTTGGTTATGTGTGTTAGACTAATTTCCTTTACCTTGTCTCTATGTGTTAGCCTGTTTCTTCGTGTATCGGCCTGATTTTTCTTACTTCTGTTCTGTCTGCTAGCCTATTTGCTTGACTCCTGTTAATGTTTCATGGTCACCATACTTCGAGTGTATCCTGCTGAATCTTAACTTGTTTTCACTAGCTCCGAATGATTGTGTTTGTTCACCTCTTGTCCCCCTTCTGTCTATATAGCTAATTTTTCTCGCTGCTTTTGTTCATTCACCTCTATTTATATGCAGAATCATGACTTTACGTGATTGATTCTGATTTTCCTTGATTGATTGGTAATTCAAAAACTTTCTTTTAGACCCTAGCATTCTACTTACCCGTTTGAATTAATTGGTTTTATTACCTCATTTGTTATAGTACTCTATTCTTTTAAGATTTTCCTTAATTAGAATTTCCCTGAATTTTGTCTTGATTTCCCACTATATGCAATATTGAATCTTGACCCCCTCCTTATTCATTGGTACATTGGTTTCTCCTACTTGCCTTATATGGTGCTGAATATTTTCGTTTGATTTTGATTCCCTTAATTAATGGGAGTACTTCCTTGATTCTTTGATTAATTGATTTCGAGTTCTTCAATTAACATATTTCTGTGATTTTTTACCTTATTTTACCCCCTGATTTCAACTATAAATACCCTAAGTCTTTTACACAAGGACAAGAGTCTTCTGACTTACATACCGCTGAATACTTTAAAATCTGCATTCTCTCTTGCTCTCTTGCTCCACTACTATTCTCTGCTCCCGTTTGCTATTAGCCGGCTGAAAGCCAATGCTAATGTAGTGTTACTCATTTATCTTTGCATTCTGCTTTTGCTATCTTACTGGTATGTTCTAATGAATATTCAAATCTCCAACCAATGTGTTTATTTTGGTTTCAGTTCATTATTTTCCTAGTTTTCTTCTATTTATGCTTTTACTGCACAATATGCAATTGATTTCTTTGTTTTAGTACTTTACTATGACTTTCTGATTTACATTCTAAGTCTGACTTTGTCTATCCCTTACCATGCATATGCCCTATTGCTACGTATTAGCATGCTTAAATCTACTGCCTCCAAGAACCCTAAATCCCCTGATGTTGTGTATTCCTGTCCATTAAACATGCATCCCTTTTAGCATTGTGTGATCTGTTTGCTTCACTTTCCCCATGACCACTGTATGCAATCATGTTCTGTTGAACTGTTGTTCTAATGTTTCTTTTAAAGCAAACCTCCCTTATTTTTCGAAAATTCTTCTTCCTACACTTCTCACTACTCTTAGATAATAGGTTCTGCCCCCTTCATGTGAGCATTGCTTTAAGTACCTCTGAGTACTCACTGAACTTTGACACACAAAGGGATGGTATTCCACAGTGCACCTGTACTGTATTCTCCTAAAAATGTCTAGGTGCTGATATTGGCCAGGGACCCAATGGGGCCCTAGGGAGCTTTGATGCACCTAGACCATGGAAAAGGATGTGAACTAGAAGGGTTGAGGTTGGAAGCCTGGCCCTAATTGAAGGCTCCCTATAGAAGAGCTTTTTATTTTGTTCTTATTTGTTGTAATTCAGATGATACTGCTTTGTAATAATTTTTAAACAAACGATTGGGGTTGAATAGTGAACAAGGGCGGAGGGTTATGCATGCTTAGTCTAGTAATTGGTAGAAAACATGCTTATAGGATTTTATTTATTTATTTGCGCAATAGACAACCTGTATAGGTCATGCATCTCATTCATTAGAAATCCTACTTTAGGTTCTTTATTTTCAGTCTGTCATTACGCTCATCTTGTAACCATGATCAGTTAATAATCGATAAATAGTTAACGACAAGACAATAACTTTTCATTACCGCATTAGCATATGAGAAATCATGTCTTTAGAAATTCTTATGTACATTAGATATCCTGCCCATAGGACTTCTCACATGTTCGAGTTACAGTGGTTAATTCATGATAGTCTAATAACCGTGTTAAAATATGGCTAAGTGGTTTGAAATGTTTTTCTGCAAACACCTTACCACGCGTACCTTTATAAATCAGAATAAAGAAAACGTATATACATTCCTTTATAATTAATCAGGTAATGTATAACAACGCCTAGGAAAACTTTAGGCTCGTTGAGAACTGATCAATTGTGTTTCTATTACCCTAAAACCAACCAACTCCCTTAAGTTTTAACTCTACAGTTCCCCTTCTTGTTGTGATCTTCTGAAATTCATTCAGCTTTTCTTTTCTTAAAACAAGACTATGCTGAAAATGATTTTTAAAATAACACACCTTTACTTTTAATGAGTTTTGATTTTTATGCCTGCAAATCCCTAGGTTACCTATCTCTGTCCAGAATCGTGCTATTATCGTTACTACTTCATTTTTAGAACCAAGTTTTAACTGCTCCCATCTTTTGAGACCTTAATTGTATTTTAGTTGTGCTACTCATGTGTTCTGTTTGAGGAGGCATACATAGGCCTTTATCTGCTTACATGCTTTCCCCCTAATATGCAGTATGTGTTTTTGTACGTCGCCTTAGATTTTTTCCTTTGAAACCAATCAGCCTAATATCCTACCCTTTAGGATTAGTAGTCCTATGTGCCTCCGAGACCGATTGGATGGGGCGCGTAATAGCATACAATAAGTAAAGTGAGACCATTCCGCGTTCAATACCTTAACAGGGTGGTAATGGTAGATATGGATATGATGACCGGTGCGCTACTATCACGACCGGCCGCTCTTCTGAGGAGTGATTGTTGGATATTGCATTGATGTGATCCATATTTATTATAAACCTAGGACTCCCCTCCCTTTATGTGCCTTCTTACTTGTTAAGTTATTTAAAATTTTCCATAAAATTATGCCTTGTCTTTTCCTCAAATGAGTTTAAACTTGTGTTCAAGCCCCTTTATTTGATCCCTAATTTCTTATTTGTAAAGTTACAATTGTAACATGGCCAGGAACCACACTAGTGGATCTTGAGGGATGCCTAACACCTTCCTATCGAGATAATTTCTAGCCCTTACCCGAACTCTAGTTTTCTAACTCAAAAACTCTTAATGTCCTAATGCACATAATCATTAGGTGGCGACTCTTCATATCCAAAAACCCAAAATCCCAAAAGGGAATAGAGTTATCCGCCCAAGTATCGTAAACCCGATTTCGCAAGAAAAAGGGGTTGTCGACAATTATTATGTTGTATTCATGAATACATAGTATAAATACACACGAATACAGCGGCTGGCAGCTGGACTATCCTATTTTAGCCAATTTTTGCTACTTTATTCATAAATATAGTAGCTCGAATACATCGAATACATTACCATTACAACTGAAAGGTAGCTACGAAAAATAATTATGTATATGATAGCTATAGGAAGTTAATAGCCATTAAACGATAGTCATTTCCGAAAATTCGTCTTTTAAACTATTCCGTATATAATAAGTGAAGCTTTTGTATACGACGGAGGGAAAATTGGTAAAATTACTCTGGCTTGTGGTGTATTACTGTATACACACGTGGCTTTAATTTTGGTCCACAATATTGGTTTCCTCTCCCATCGATGAAAGCAACCATTTTCAGAGTTCTTTGCATTCATATCTCGCTCTTTTCCCAGTAAGTTTCCTTCGTATTCATCCTATTTCTTTTTAAAAAAAATCTTTATGGCTAAATTTAACGATGTCCTTCCGCCCTCAAAACCAAACACGTCCCACTTTTTTACCCTTTCAATGCTCTCTCACATTTACTTTTTCTCTCCTATATCCATGTTCCGATCACTGTATTCGGGAAGACTGGATTCCACTCAAAGTTTATTCATTTGTGGATTAAGATATTGTGAAGTTGTTCATTTTGTCTAATTAGTCTCAAGTTTAGCTCTCTATTTTGGTAAATTTTCTCCAATTAATATTTTTTATTGCACTTTTTTTAGGCTGGATGTTTTCTAGATTATACATGTGTTAGTATTTTTATGTGACCTTTACATATATGTCTAGAAATTGATACTCCAATGCGTGATTTAGATAAAATCGTTATTTGATATCTCTTCAGATTATTTCTCTACAGGCGTTTGCTTTCGAAATTTACTAACATAAACACTCTAATCGTGTATCGTCAGTGTTCTCTTTTGGTACAAACTAATTACTGCAAAGTTAATTTGTCCTCAAAATATTTGGAGTATCAAAATTCTTTTTCCGACCATGGGTATGTGTAAAGTTATGATATTTAGGTGACACCTCAAGCTAGGTTTTTCCCTAGAAGGATGAAAAATCATTTTGCTTGAGGTAATTGTAACGATCCGACCGGTTGTTTCATGAGTACCCGCTCTGTTTCCCTTTTCTGCTTTTTTATGCTTTGTTTATCCGTATTGTGTGGTATCGGGTTAGTTGGTTCGAATCCGGAATGGTTTTGGAAAGGTTTGAAACATTTAGTCTCTTAAGTTGGTCCTTTAGTTAGAAAAGTCAACTGTAAGTTGACTTCTGAACAAATGATCTCGGAATTCGGCTTTGCCGATTCGGATAACTTCGGGAGATGATTTGGGACTTAGGAGTGTGATCGGAACATGTTTTGGAGGTTCGGAGTAGATTTTGGTTTGAATTGGCGAAATTAGAATTTTAGCGTTTTCCGGTTGACGTGTGATATTTTGATATACGGGTTGGAATGGAATTCCGGAAGCAACAATAGGTTCGTTGTGCAAATGTGACGTGTGTACAAAATTTTAGGTCATTCGAACGAGGTTTGATAGACTTTTTGATCAAAAGCAGAATTCGGAATATTTTTGTAACCTTAGGATTGAATTCGATGTTATTTGGTTGATTCGATGTTGTTTGAGGTATTTTGAAGATTGGTATAAGTTGGATAGTGGTATAAGACGTGTTCATGCTTTTGGTTGAGGTTCTGGGGGCCTCGGGGTGATTTGAGATGGTTGACGGGAGGATTGGATTTGAGATTTGCAGTTGAAGTTATTGAACTAGTGTTATAACCGCACCTGTGGCTTCGGGACCGCAGGTGCGTTACCGCAAAATCGGAGTATAGCCGCAGATACGGAAGTGGCCGTGAAGGATTAAAGTGAAGGTACGAATGACTGGTCACACCTACGAGATCGCAGGTGCGGAATATGAGGCGTAGATGCGGAACCTGGTCTTAAGTGAATAATTGCAAAAGCGGAAATGGACCGCAGGTGCGAAAATCTTGGGTCACAAAGTATAAATGATTTCCTTTGCGAATTTGGGTTATTTTTCATAACATTTCAAACAGGAAGAAGCTTTTGAGAGCAAATTCATGGGAGAATTCAAGAGGGTTTCTTAGAGGTAAGGTCCTTGGTCCCTAAACTCGTTTTTATGATAATTTTTAAGGTTGTAAGCTTGAAATCTATGGAAAAATCAGTAGCAAATTGGGGGTTAGGGCATGGAAATTTTGAGACCTAAAATTAGGGATTTGAGGGATCATTTATGGTCGGATTTTGTATTCTTGGTATGTATGAACTCGTGAGAGTGTAATTATTCCAGTTTTATAATTTTTATCAGAATCCGAGGCGTGGGTTAGGGGGTCGGGTTTTGATCAATTTTGGAATTTTGATGTAATTTGATTATTTTTTAGTGGGCTTTGTTCCCTTAGCATATTTTGATAGTTATATACAGATTTTGGATAGATTCGGGGCAATTGGAGACCGAATCGTGAGGAAAAGGCATCGCGGGCTAGAGTTTGGCTTGGATTAAGGTAAGTAATGCTTCCAATGTTGGTTCCGAGGGTTCGAAAGCCCGAACTGTGTGTTCTAAGGTTACTACTGAGGTGACCCAAATGCCAAGTGACGGTCGTATTGTCGTACACTGTGAGAAATGGCGCCTTGATCATTCCATGGAACCGTTTAGTGACTCTTTTAGGTTGATATTGTGTTGTAATTATGTGATTAAGTTGATAAACCGCAAATCATGCTAAATATCCTGTTAAGGCTTCACTCCGATATTGTTGAGACTCGCGAGGTTGTTTCTTGCTGTCATATCACTAGTTTCATTTATAATCTATGCCCAGTCCTGTTCATGCATAGTATATCATGCCTCAGTCACGATTATTGCTACTTGACATGTCATATCATTGTTCGGGCTTGTATCATGTCATTTTAGCCCCCGTGTGTGAGACTGGAGAGTATAAACCGAGTGAGGCTGAGAGTTGGATATTGATTGACAGTATGGGATCGAGCTGCGCGCCGCAACAAGATATTGATCATGCCTTCGCAGGCACTGATATAGCGCTTGGGCCTAGAGAAGCCCCTCCGGAGTCTTTACACCCCCAGTGAGCGCGGTAGTTGATGATATTGAGGGATGGATCTTCCCTGGACATGGATCTTGTCCGAAGTATTTGGTATGGAGATGGATGTTCTCCCTGAGGCTGGATTGGTCTGTTTTCCTCGGTACCGGGTGACTTATAGTCTATGATGTACGTACATTCCGGGATGGATCTTCCCTGGGCCAAGTAGACCGTATACAGTACCGAGTGGTTGAGCACTGTGAGTGGAGGTATCATACGCGACATTGATCATGCCATATGTGCATGGTGCATAGAGTTTCCTGAGCATTATACTATGTATTGTTTGTTGATACCCAATTTTTCCCTATATATTTTTATACACAAAAATGCTTTCAAAATAACATGTACATTCATATATAAGCATGCCCAAGTACTTTGGTATCTTTTCTAGTTTTTAAAGATTTTTAAAATCAATTTATTGTCCATTTTAGCAGTACAAGAATCAGTAATTATTCTCAAAATTATTAATTTTGGTGAATAATTTATTTTATTCTCATATTTATACCAAAATATAATTAAGGTATTTTTTGTATATTTTTACAAATTTATTTGGTATTTTTAAAGCTAAATTGCAAATAATTGCAATCCTAGCCTACTTTAAGATTTAATAGCATTTTATAATTGTAAAATTGGTTCCAACATTTTTTAATTAATATTCATATATTATCAACTGGATCAATACTTTCAATTTTCTTTCAAAATTATTTTTACTATTTTTATAAAATAAAAGGGGTAAAACTGGCTATTTAACGTTTAGCCTCATTTCGTTTCAATTGCAGCCCATTTACATTTTGATTATAGCCACATTAACCCCCCCCCCCCAATTGACCAAATTTGAATCCCAACTGGGCCATCACAATTTCATACCCTTTACCCATTTAACTACCCGACCCAAGCCTCTTTTAATCCAGATCGTTGATTAATCTGATCAACGGCTATGATCTCCTCTTTCCATTTTTAATTCCCCAAACCATACCCTCATCCCCCATTTTGTTTATTATACCGCCCTTGAATACTCTCCACTCTCAAAACTCTCTCGAAGGTTCTTCAGAATCCTAGCCTGTCTCTGACCCTTTTCCACCATACTTTCACCGAAATCCATGGCTTCTCAGGACATGGATGGTCTATCCTCACCCCTCTCCACCATTAAACCATGTTTGTTCGAGGTTTTGAAGTTTGACCTCGACGGTTCTCGTTCAGATCTTCTCAGATCTTTGGTTCTATTGGTTCTCCGGCCTTTGCTCCGACATATTTGAGCCTTAGGAGCCTGATTCCTGACCTCTTAAAACCAGGATCTGATTTTTCTTCCAAGACTTTCTTATTTCTAGGGTTTCTCTAAAGCCCTAAGTTGTTCGAGGTTTTCTCTATTTATTTTTCTTAAGATCTGTGATATATTTGTGTTCTACTCGACTTTTAAAGTATTTTTCCAAAATTTTCTTTTCAAAATTGTTTGTTTTCGACTTAGGGTTTCCGAAAGGTTTTCAAAATATCTTTCTGATTCTTTCTGTTCTTTTCTTTATGTGGGTTTGTCTGTGTTATGCTCATATGTTTTCTTTTTTACCACACATGTGTTTGATTTTCTATTTTTTTTTATTATACATGATTCTTCTATACATCTATATTTTACTATGACTCTAGACCAGGCTCGCATGATTATCTCTGTTATGTTTTCCTACATGATTTCTATTGTTGTGTTTCCTAATGAGTTCTTTAATTTTGTTTGCTTTACTGGACTCTGTTTGTGTTCTTGCTAAGCATGTTTCATCTACTGTTGCTTAAGTTTATACCACCTCTCTTTTCTTTTGAACTTTCTTAAGTTTTGACTTTTCTAAAACATGCTCTTAAATCAGCTTTCTTTCATTGTTGTTTCAAACTTGCTATCATATTTGTTTTGTTTCTTATGAGGCTCTAAGACAAGCCTTTGAGTATGTTTCAATGGCTTGCCTTTTCATCTCTATGTCTGATTCGATTTGGAACCCTAGGATTTGGGGGTTTCTTTGGCCAGTTTGATTAGGGTTCTACTTTGGAACCCCAGACTATCAAACTCATTCTATGTACTATGAACTAAATTTGAAACTCTTTGCTTATGATTTTGAACCTTTCTATGCCTGTCTTTTCTAATTAGCATGACAACTCCTTCTTGTTTGATATCTGTGTACTTTATATATGAGAATTTCTTCTTGCAAAAAGGGTTTTTGCCAACTAATTGATTGATTTCGAAATCCTTTTAATAAGGCCTGACTAACTGTTACTGATTTTTCTTTAATTGAACCTTCTTTACCTTTTCCTTATTTTTCACAAATCGTGTACCACTAAACTTTGCCTTGAATAACTCCTGTGTATTTACCTTTCTTGTGTTGCTTTGAAAAAGATTTTAATCAAATTCTTTCCTTAATTGTCTGTTGCCCATTTGAAATCAAAATCCCTTAACTAAAGGGAGACTTTATGTGATTGATTTCAAGAACTATTTTCTTACCTTTTTTTACTGTTTTCTACACTACAAAAGGGGAACGACCCTTCTGCACTTAGACAACCTTGAACCCTCACTTCAACACGTACAAACCAATTCACACTTGGAATTGCATACTCTTACACACACTCTCAATTACAACACTCTTTCAATTCTACACTCTCTTCTGAGATCTTTTGTACTACTTGTCTGCAACTTGGCTTTTCAAGACTACTGTTTTACTTGTTTGTTTCCCTGAAACTGGTATGTCTCAATTTTGATTTCAGCTTCTTCCCTATGTGTTTACTTTACAGTTACTACACTCTTGTCGACTTTGCTGTTCATGTTCAATATTAAATATGCTACTCTCCCTTTGTATTTGCTGTTTGTTATGAATTCCTCATACCCTCACTCACTTCTATGTGTTTAAGTTAAGGCTCATGGCCTGACAGTACCCAAATTGCTGCCCAGATCTGAACCTGATTCTTAATGGATCCTAACTCCTAAGATTTGGATAATAGGCTGGTCAGGGGTGTGCCAGCACTCTAATTGCTAGGCATGACCGCCAGCCTACCATGGCCTTCCCTAACTCCCCCCTTTATGCACTTACACTTACTCTTAGACTCTAAGTCCTGCCCCCCTCCTATGAGCCTTGCCTTAGGACCTTGAGTTCCCTCTGAACTTGTAAATTCGAGGGCTGGCCCTTCCACACTGCACTATAATCTAATTATGCAATGTATTTGGGGTGTAAGCATTGCCCAGAGTCCCCTGAGGCTCTTGGGAACTTTGACACATCCCAAATAAGAGAAAGGCTTTGGAAATCTGATCTTTAGAAGTTGGTTTATTTCATTTTTCAGACCTGGGGTCTGAATTAGGCTCTCCTTGGTTGGAATCTTTAATTTCTGATGTAATTTTACTTTTCTTGATTCATTCGGGTTGTAATAATTTGTAATAACTCATGGGTGTATAGTGAAAAGGGGAGGGTCACTCATGTTATGCATGCGGGTAAACATCATGCTTTAGGTATTTACTTCTGCAATCACAGCCTGTTTTTCGCTTATGCATCTGCATATAGAAATCTTGTCTATAAGTTTATGCATCTGCATATAGAAATCCTACCTATAAGTTGTTTCATTACTGCATTAGAAATCCTGCCTATAAGTTGTTTCATTACTGCATTAGAAATCCTGCCTATAAGTTGTTTCATTACTGCATATAGAAATCCTGCCTATAAGTTTTTTCATTACTATATTAGAGATCCTGTCTATAAGTTTACGCATCTGCATATAGAAATCATGCCTATAAGTTGTTTCATTACTGCATTAGAAATCTTGTCTATAAGTTTCTGCACTTTTGCATATAGAAATCATGTCTATAAGTTTTGCACTTCTGCATATACACATGTCATTAGGAAAATAGTCTATAGGTTAGAAATAATCAATTGCATCCTAGAAACCATTCTTATAGGACTCCTTCACTTACGTAACCGTTTTAAAATCAATAACGCTTAGAAGTCATGCCTATAAGAGTAACCGTTTGAATCTGATACGTCTACAAGTCTAAAATCAGTAGTAATGTTGTTTAATATCTCCAAAATTTGTTTGTTTCTAAAATCAGTAATCCTTCTTTAAAAATCAGTACGCCTTCTTCATTGTTAGATATCATGCCTATAGGTTTCACATAGGCAATCCATTAGGGAATTAATTAACTACACCAATTGTTAATAATTACAACCAGCATGCAGGCCTAATTTAGACTTCTTATCTGAAAATATGTAATAAATCAGCCACGCCTTAACGTTTAAGTTTAATCCAGACCATAACCAATATATGTAAGTCATGCTAAACAATTTGTTGCTTTAAGTGAGGAGACCTGTTTGAGCCTTTAAACTGCTATTTGTTTCCCCTTAACTGCTTTATGTGTTTTGTTTGGCGCATTAGAATTTTGTCCTTTTAAAACTCTGAAAAGCCAAATCTCCCTTCCCTTTAGGATTAGTAGTCCCAAATTCCTCCAGGACTGATAGGATAGGGGCGGATACTAGCATGCAATATGTAACGACAATATTCAGCGTTTAATACCTTAACGGGGTGGGTAAGGGTAGACATGGATATGATGATTATGCGATAACACCACGTGTATAAATGGTTATCGGGTGTTGTGTGGGGTGATCCATGTTATTTATAAACCTAGGACCCCCTTTCCTCTTTACTTATTCTCTTTCCTTTTTCCAGAATTTTAAATATTTTTAGTTATCGGTTTCTTCAACTTCTTTCACTTCAATTACTTGCACCCATTATGCAAATCTCTCTTTTAATCGTCTGATTTTCAGTATTGTTCCCTCCCAAATTCCTCCTCTTTCACTTCCCTTTTTTAAATTACTTGCGTCAATTATTTGACCCCCTTCTCCTTTACTTGAGTATCCTTTCTGTAATTTCAAAACTACTTTCTTCTAAATTTCAGCACTCTTTAAACCCCCATGTACTTCTTTTATTTGTAACCATTATGTGAAAGTTACTTAGTATTTATAATGATTGCTTATTTACTTGATTTTTGTATTTAAAGTCATAATCATAGCATGGCCGGGAACTACACTAGTGGATCTTGAGGGGTGCCTAACACCTTCCCCTCGGGATAGTTTATAGCCCTTACCCAAACTCTGGTTGTTCAACTCAAACCTTTCTTAAGTGTCCTAATGCACTTTAATCATTAGGTGGCGACTCTTCAAAATCCAAAACCCAATTCCCAAAATAAAAAGAGTTGTCCGCCCAAATGTCATAAACCTGATTTCGCGAGAAAAAGAGGGCATCGGCATTGTTCATATCGTGTTTAGTTATTTCTTAGAAACTATATGAATTGTAAGCATGTCTACTTTTTATGTACAATTATCTGTTGCAACCTGTATGAGGTTTGGTTCGTCACTACCATTAGTCCATAGTTTGGAGTTGTTACTTACTGAGTCGGTGTACTCACGTTACCCCATGCACCCTGTGTGTAGATCTGGGTATCTTGGGGCACGATAGCGGTTGCTGATCTTGCCAGTTGAGGACTTTTCTGTGGAGATTGCGAGGTAGCTGCTTGGCAATCGTAGTTCCGCCTTCTCCTTCCTTATCTTCCTTGTAGTACTTTTATTTAGACATTCCGAGACTATGTAGTCTTATGTATTTCAGACAAATGTAGTATGTGGATCATCACTTAGTGACACCCGAGGTCGGGATTTATGTAGGTCTTTTCGCTGGATTTGAGTTCTATTTTATCTTATCTGGAATTCGTTTTAAAAATATTATTTTTCTTAAGTCTTAAATTGGAAAATGGAGTGAATGGGTGATAATTGGCTGGCCTATTTTCACGATAGGTGCCATTATGATGTGGTTAGATTTATTAGAGCCTAGGTTACATAGGTCTCACGAGTCATGAACAGGTTTAGTACAATCTCATGCATCGTTACAGATATGTCTGTATTTATCCTCGGGAGGCTGCAAAACCTTTAGGAACAAATTTATATTCTTGAATTCTTATCGTGCGAATCTATTGATTCGATTACTAAACTTCTATTATTATATTTTCTCACAGATGGTGAGGACACATGCTACCAGTCAGGATGGATGACTTCCAGTACCACCAGTTGGGGCCACTAGAGGTCGAGGACACGGTCGAGGCGGTGGTAGGGCCAGGGGTGTGGAACGCACAGCAGCTAGGGCAACACTTGCAAATCCACTCGCCACCACAGTTCATGATCGGGCTCTAGTTGGGGATGCTCCAGTAGCACCAGCTCAAGCACCGACTGTGCCTATTGTTATTCTGGGTCTCCTGGAGACTTTGGCTCAAATTCTGACTGTGTGCACCAACCTTTCTCAGGCAGTCGCAGTTTCTACTACAGCAGATACTTCTCAGGCCGAGAAGGCACTCAAACTCCCGCCGCCCGTACACTCGAGCAGGTTGTTCAGGGACTCCAAACACTGGAGGCACCACTAGCCTAGCCGATTGCACCTCCTCAAGATTTTGTGGTTCCACTTATGCCTGATAACGAGCTGCATCTATTGGAGAGGTTTTGGCAAACTTCAACCTCCGACTTTCAGTAGTGCAGAGGACGAGGATGCCCAGGGTTTCTTGGATAAGTGTTAGAGGATATTGCGTACAACGGTTATTCTGGAAACTAGTGGGGTTTCATTTACTACTTTTCAGTTTTCTGGGGATGCCTTTACTTGGTGGGAGGCTTATGAGAGGCGTTGGTCTGTTTGTGCACCGCCCCTTGCCTGGCATCAGTTCTCCATTCTCTTCCTAGAGAAGTATGTACCGCATTCCCACAGGGAGAAGTTGCGCAGGTGCGTCAGGAGGGCCTATCCGTGATACTATATGAAATGAGCTTCTTCGAGTTGGCCCGTCATGCTATTTGGCTAGTTCCTACGGATAGGACTAGGATCAGGAGGTTCGTTGATGGCCTCAACTATCAGCTACAGATTTTTCTAACCAGAGAGATAGTTTTTTATGCTTCTTATGAGTAGGTGGTTGACATTGCTAGAGAGATTGATTGAGTTCGGTGCCAGGAGTGAGAGGAGAGGGAGGCCAATAGGCCTCAGGGATCTGGTAGTTTTGGAGGTTCTTCTTTGGGAGGCTAGTTTCAACAAGGTAGAGGTCGTTCATTCAAGTATGCCCAACCAGACCGTTCAGGTCACCATGGTGGGTCATCTGGCCATGGGTCTCATAGTTCACATCAAGGTCACTAATCCCTCAGTGCCCTTCCAGCCCAGAGTTCGACACAAGCACCATTAGTTCAGGGTTTAACTATGCCAGGTTCTTCTAGTGGGCATCCCGGTGCGCGGGGCTCCCTTCAGTCCCCCTTGCCAATTGCTACGAGGGGTTGCTTCGAGTGTGGAGATTTGGGTCATACCAATAGGTTTTGTCCCCATCTTACAGGAGGTTCATCCCGGCAGAAGAGTTAGCCTTCAGCTTCAGCACCAGTTACTTCCCATCCCGCTCAGTGAGCTTGGGTGGAGGTCAGTTAGCTAGAGGTCGCCCTTGATAGGGAGGTCGATCAGGTAGTGGTCAGGCCCATTTCTATTCCCTCCTAGCCAGACAAGATATTATTGCTTCAGATGTTGTGATTACAGGTATTATCTTAGTCTGCCACAGAGATGCCTCTGTATTATTCGATCTCGGTTCCACCTTTTCTCATGTGTCATCATATTTTGCCCATTATTTGGATACTTCTCGCGAGTCTCTTGTTTCATTTGTTCATGTATCTACTCTGTTAGGTGATACTTTTATTGTGGACCGTGTATATCGGTCGTGCGTAGTGACTATTGGGGGTTTGGATACCCGAGTGGATCTCATATTACTTAGTATGGTGGATTTCAATGTGATATTAGGCATGGATTGGTTATATCCGTGTTGTGCTATTTTTGACTGTCATGCTAAGAGAGTGACATTGGCTATGCCAGGGTTGTCACGGGTCGAGTGGCGAGGTTCGACCGATTATGTTCCCAGTAAGGTGATTTCATTTCTGAAAGCCCAGCAGATGGTTGGTAAGGGTTGTCTTTCATACTTAGCATTTGTGAGGGATGTCGGAGCAGAGACTCCCAACATTGATTATGTTCCAATTGTGAAGGATTTTGCCAATGTGTTTCCTGTAGACCTGCAGGGTATGCCATCGGATAGGGATATTGATTTTGGTATTGACCTGGTGCCGAACACTCAACCCATTTCTATTTCACCGTATCATATGGCACTAGCAGAGCTGAAAGAGTTGAAGGAGCAGCTTCAGGAACTCCTTGATAAGGGGTTTATTCGGCCTAGTGTTTCGCCGTGGGGTTCCCCTATTTTATTTGTCAAGAAGAAGGATGGCACCATGAGGATGTGCATTGATTATTGGCAGCTGAACAAGGTTAAAATTAAGAACAAGTATCCCCTGCCTCGCATTGATGATTTGTTTAACCAGCCTCGGGGAGTGAGAGTGTTCTCAAAAATTGATCTTTGTTCAGGGTATCACCAGCTGGAGATCAGGGACTCGGATATTCTTAACACAACTTTCAAGACCAGATATGGTCATTATGAATTCCTTGTATCTGGATTCGGATCTTCGTTCAGGGTATCTGGATTTCTTTTTAAATATATGATTTTCTTAAGTCTTAAATTTGAAAACAGAGTGAATGGGTAATAATTGGCTGGCCTAGTTTCACGATAGGATCCATCATGATGTTGTTGGATTTTTGGTCAGGACATGTTGGTATTAGAGCGTAGATTACATAGGTCTCACGATTCATGAACATTTTTAGTAGAGTCTCACGGATTAATACGGAGATGTCTGTATTTATTTTCGGGAGACTACAGAACCTTTAGGAACAACTTCATAGTCTTGAATTCTTGTCGTGCGAATCTGTTGATCCGAGTACTAAGCTTCTATTATTCTATTCTCACACAGATGGTGAGGACACGTGCTATCGATCAGGATGGACGACCACTAGTCCCACCAGTTCGGCCTGCTAGAGGTCGAGGATACGGTCAAGGCTGTAGTAGGTCTAGGGGTGTGGCCCACACAGCAGCTAGGGCAACACTTAAAGATCCACCCGCTGCCCCAGTCCATGATCAGGCTCCATCTATGGATGCTCCAACAGCACCAACTCATTCATCGAGTGTGCCTACTGTTATTCTGGATCTCCAGGAGACTTTGGCTCAAATTGTGACTGTGTGCACTAGCCTTGCTCAGGATGTCACAGTTTCTACTACAACAGCTACTTCTCAGGCGGGGGGAGGCACTCAAACTCCCACCGCCCGTACACCCGAGCAGGTTGTTTAGGGATTCCAAACAGCGGAGGCACCACTAGCTCAGTCGGTAGCACCTGCTCAAGATTTTGTGGTTCCAATTATGCCTGATGATGAGCAACGTCGATTGGGAGGTTTGATAGACTTCAGCCTCTGACTTCCAGTGGTGCAAAGGGCGAGGATGCCCGGGGTTTCTTGGATTAGTGTTAGAGGATATTGCGGACAACGGTTATTCTGGAAACTAGTGGGGTTTCATTTACTACTTTTCAGTTTTCTGGGGATGCCTTTACTTGGTGGGAGGCTTATGAGAGGCGTTGGTCTGTTTGTGCACCGCCCCTTACCTGGTATCAGTTCTCTATTCTCTTCCTAGAGAAGTATGTACCGCATTCCCATAAAGAGGAGCTGCGCAGAGCAGCTGCATCAGGAGGGCCTGCCCGTGATGCAGTACGAGATGAGGTTCTTTGTATTGGCCTATCATGCTATTCGGCTAGTTCCCACGGATAGGGCAAGGATCAGGAGGTTCATTGATGGCCTCAACTATCAGCTACTGATTTTTCTAACTAGAGAGAGAGAGAGAGTATTTGGCACTTCTTATGAGGAGGTGGTTGACATTTCTAGAGAGATTGAGTTAGTTCTTCGCCAGAAGCCAGAGGAGAGGGAGGCCAAGAGGCCTAGAGGATCTAGTAGTTTTGGAGCTTTTTCTTCGGGAGGCCAATTTCAGCACGGCAGAGGCTGTTCATTCAAGCATGCTGAGCCAGCCCGTTTAGGTCAACGTGGCGGGTTATCTGGCCATGGGTCTCATAGTTCATATCTGGGTCACTCATCTCTCAGTTCCTTCCTATCTTAGAGTTCGAATCAGGCACCATCAGTTCAGGGCTCATCTATGTCTAGTTCTTCTAATGGGCATCCTAGTACGTCCTTAACCTGGTGTTGGGAACTCAGCCTTTTTCTATTCCACCGTATCATATGGCACCATCGAAGCTGAAAGAGTAAAAGGAGCAGCTTCAGGAACTCCTTGATAAGGGGTTTATTCGGCCTAGTGTTTCGCTGTAAGGTGCTCTTGTTCTATTTTTGAAGAAGAAGGATGGCACCATGATGATATGCATTGATTATAGGTAGCTGAACAAGTTTACAATTAAGAACAAGTATCCCATGCCTCGCATTGATGATTTGTTTGACTAGCTTTAGGGAGCGAGAGTGTTCGCTAAGATTGATCTTTGTTCAGGGTATCACCAGCTAAAGATCAGGGACACGGATATTATTAAGACAACTTTCAGAACCAGATTTGGTCATTATAAGTTCCTTGTGATGTCATTTGGGATGACCAATTCCCTATAAATATTCATGCATTTGATGAAGAACGTGTTTCGGCCTTATCTCGACTCGTTTGTCATAGTCTTCATTTATGATATTCTGATGTATTCGCGTAGTCAGGAGGAACACGCGGAGCATTTGAGAGATTTAGTGTAGAGATTGAGGGAGAATAAGCTTTATGCAAAGTTCTCCAAGTGTGGGTTTTGGCTTAGTTTAGTGGCTTTCTTGGGGCAGGTGGTGTCCAGCGAGGGGATTCAAGTTGATCCGAAGAAGATATAGGCGGTTCAGAGTTGGCCCAGACCATCCTCAGCCACAAAGATTCGCAACTTCCTTGGTTTGGAGGGTTATTGCTGCCGGTTTGTTTAGGGATTTTCATCTATAGCATCACCCTTGACCAAGTTGAATCAGAAGGGTGATTTATTCATGTGGTCGGACGAGTGTGAGGTGCGATTTTAGAAGCTCTAGACTGCCTTGACCACAATTCTATTGTTAGTGTTGCAATGAGCTTCAGATTCATATGTCGTGTATTGCGATGCTTCGAGAGTTGGTATCAGATTTGTGTTGATGCAGGAGGGTAGAGTGCCTATGCTTCTCGTCAATTGAAGCCTCATAAGAAGAACTACTATGTTCATGATTTGAAGTTGGCTGCCATTGTTCATACATTGAAGATTTAGAGGCATTATCTGTATGGCGTGTGTTGTGAGGTATTTAGTTATCATTGTAGCCTCCAGCACTTGTACAAGTAGAAGGCTCTCAATTTGAGGCAGTGTAGATGGTTAGAGCTGCTAAAGGACTATGATATTACTATTTTGTACCATCCGGGAAATGCTAATATGGTGGCTGTTGCCTTGAGTAGAAAGGCGATGAGTATGGGGAGTTTGGCATTTATTCCTGTTGGATAGAGTCCTCTTAAAGTTGATGTTCATGCCTTGGCTAATCGGTTCATGAGGTTGGACATTTAGGAGCCCAGTCGGGTATTGGCTTGTGTGATTTCTCGGTCTTCCTTATTTGATCGTATCAAAGAGCGCTAGTATGATGATCCTCATTTGCTTGTCCTTAAAGACATAGTTCAGCACAACGATGCTAGAGATGTGCATATTGGTGATGATGGGGTATTGAGGATACAGGGCCGGATATGCGTGCCCAATGTAGATGTGTTTTAGGAGTTGATTCTGGAGGAGGCCCATAGCTGACGGTATTCCATTCATCCGGGTGCCGTGAAGATGTATAAATATCTGAGATAACATTATTGGTGGATGAGAATGAAGAAGGATATTGTGAAATTTGTAGCTCAGTGTCTCAATTGTCAGCAGGTGAAATATGAGCATTAGAGGTTGGGTATCCTGCTTCAGCAGATAGATATTCCAGAGTGGAAGTGGGAGCAGATTACCATGGACTTTGTAGTTAGGCTCCCACGGACTTTGAAGAAGATCGATGCTATTTGGGTGATTATGGATCGACTGACCAAGTCCGCGCACTTCATTATTGTGTGTACAACATATTATTCAGAGCGATTGGTAGAGATCTATATCCAAGAGGTTGTTCGGTTGCATGGCATCCCAGTTTCCATCATTTCAGTTAGATATACTCAGCTTACTTTGTATTTTTAGAGTGCCGTGTAGAAGGAGTTGGGTACTCAAGTAGAGTTGAGCATAACTGTTCACCTTCAGACGGACGGGCAGTCCGAGCGCACTATTAAGATATTAGAGGACATGTTGCACGCTTGTGTCATTGATTTTGGAAGGTCATGGGATTAGTTTCTACCGCTTGCGGAGTTTGCTTATAACAACAGTTACCAGTCGAGTATTCATATGGCTCCTTATGAGGCTCTGTTTGGAAGACAATGTAGATCTCCAGTTGGTTGGTTTGAGCCCGATGAGGCTAGGCTTTTGGGTACAGACTTGGTGCAGGATTCTTTAGACAAGGTGAAGGTAATTCAGGAGAGGCTTCGTACGATGAAGTTGAGATAAAAGAGCTATGATGACAGGAAGGTTCGCGATGTGTCCTACATGGTTAGTGAGAAGGTTCTATTGAAGGTTTTGCCCATAAAGGGTGTTACGAGATTTGGGAAGAATGGTAAATTGAGTCCTCGGTTCGTTGGACCTTTTGAGGTGCTTCAGAGGATTGGGGAGGTGGCTTATGAGCTTGATTTGCCTCCCATCTTATCGAGTGTGCTTCCGGTATTTCATGTTTCTATGCTCTGGAAGTATATTGGCGATCTGTATCATGTTTTTGATTTCAGCATGGTTCAGTTGGATGGTCATTTGAATTATGATGTGGAGCCAGTGGTGATTTTGGAGCATGAGGTTCGAAAGTTGAGGTAAAAGGATATAGATTCACTGAAATTGCAGTGGAGAGGTCGGCCCATGGAGGAGGCTAACTGGAGACCGATCGGGAGATGCGGAACATATATCCTAACCTATTTGGGACTTCAGATATGTTTCTTGACCCAGTCTAGGACCAACATTTGCTTAAGAGAGGGATGATATAACGACCCGGCCGGTCATTTCATGAGTACCCGCTCTGTTTCCCCCATTTCGATTTTTTATGCTTTGTTTATCCGTGTTATATGGTATCGGCGTAGTTGGTTCGAATCCGAAATGGTTTTGGAAAGGTTCGAGACACTTAGTCTCTTAAGTTGTTTCTTTAGTTAGAAAAATCAACTAGAAGTTAACTTGCGAAAAAACAATCTCGAAATTTGGTTTTACGATTCGGATAGCTTCGGGAGGTGATTTGGAAGTTACGAGTGTGATCGGAACATATTTTGGAGGTCCGGAGTAGATTTAGGATTGAATTGGTGAAATTGGAATTTTGGAGTTTTTCGATTGATAGGTGAGATTTTTATGTAGGGTCGAAATGGAATTTCGGAAGCTACTGTAGGTTTATTGTGTCAAATATGATGTGTGTGCAAAATTTTAGGTCATTCGGACGAGGTTTGATAGACCTTTTTGTCAAAAGCGAAATTCGAAAGATTTTTGAAATCTTAGGCTTGAATCTGATGTTATTTGGTTGATTCGATATTGTTTGAGGTGTTTTGAAGATTGGTATAGGTTTGGATAGTGGTATAAGATTTGTTTGTGCTTTTGGTTGAGGTCCCGGTGGCCTCGGGGTGATTCAGGATCATTGTCGCGCCCCCTTTTTTCCCTCCTCGCGCCGGGAGAATCGGGTTAATGACATTTTGGGTATAGGGAAATTCATTCATTTTGGGAATTAGATTTTGCATTTTCTAAGAGTCACCACCTCATGGTTCATGGTGCATTAGGACACCTTCAAGGTTCATTTGTAAGTTCGTTTGATAACCAGAGATAGGGTAAGGGCTTGAAATTATCCTAAGGGGAAGGTGTTAGGCACCCCTCAGGATCCACTAGTGTGGTTCCTGGCCAGATAGTTCTTTGTGAATTTGGTTCAATTGACATATAAACAGATAAGGCTCGAATAATAGGTGATTTAATAAACAACTGTTTGAAAGTAAACAAAGTATGAAAGAGCAATTAAAGCTGATTTTAAACAAGGAGTTGCAATGCTTTTAAAAGAAATAGAAGATAAGGAAAGGGGGTCCTAGGTTTATTAAAAATATGGATCACAACAATGCAATACCCGGTAATCACTCCTCAAAAGAGGGGCTACACGTGGTATTAGCGCATCGGTCATCATATCCATATCTACCCTTTCTTATCCTGTTTAGGGTACTAAAGCGCGGATTGGTTTCGACCACTATTGCATGCTATTACCCGCCACATTTCTATCAGTCCTGGAGGCACTTAGGACTACTAATCCTAAAAGGGAGAAATATTAGGCTAACTTGAAGTTTCAAAGGTTAAAAATCTAGGGCGACATACAAAACATATAAAAGACTGCACATCCAAGGGGAATCACATAAACACATAAGGCTCAAGTATACCTCCTCAAATAAGGTAATCAAATAGCATGACTCAAACAACAAACAAGGTCTAATTCTAAGATAATACTAAGGGGGGAGGAGATTATTGTTGTTGCAGCAGGCCTGGCCTATTACATAACTCAGTTAGGAAACACGAATCACGCATGCCTGCTGGTTGTAGCAATTTACAAATAACAAAGACGAGTCTAGTTTCATCATTATTACCTAAGGCTTGCCGTAGTTTTTAGGTGAGACCGTAGGAATATGGTATCTATAACTGATTCTGAGTGTAGTCACAACTTAAGACGAATGGTTTGAAATACTATAGGCATGCTTGCTAAATCGTATTAACAAGGAGAGATTAAGTTACTTAAGTACTGGTTCAGAATAGACTAATTTTGAATTAGACTAGTTTCAGCTTTTTGCAAATGATAGGATCCATTATTGCTGATTTTAAATCCTTAAGACATGATATCTAGTGTGATGATTTTAATTTTGAACATTATAGGCATCGTACTAATTGATAGCCATTTAAATCCTAGAGCATGATGTCTAAACGGTAACAAGCGTGCAGCGTTTAAAATGAAGTTCTATAGGCAGGTTATCTATGTGTGAAGTTGAACATACAGAATAAATAAACCTCTATAGGCATGGTGTCTAAGGTGCAGAATTGAACACCCAGGATGTAAAATAGTCTTATAGGCATGCTTTCTAAGTGTAGTTTGAAGATGCAGAATTAAAATACCCTATAGCTATGGTTTCTAAATGCAGTTTGAATATGCAGAATTAAAAGTAGTCCTATAGGCATATTTTCTACCCTTGATCATGCATAATTACCCACCCTTTTTCACTAGCCATCTCCGTTGTTTATTACAAATTATTAAAAACTGGCAATACTGAATTACATCAGAAAAATACACAAAAATACAACTAGAGGAAGCCTGATTCTTGGTTCCTCCCTGAGCTATGGAATAAACTACCTTAAGATGCCATTACTTCAAAACCTTTCTCAGACTTGAGTGTGTCACAGTTCCCTAAGGGTCTCAAAAAGACCCCGGGCAGTGCTCACACCCAAGTTGCATTAATCAGATAGAGATGAGTGCAGTGTGGAAAAGGCCAGCCCTTATGTGTCAAAGTTCAGAGGAAACACATGGGTCTCAAGGCAAAGCTCACACAAGAGGGCCAGAACCTAAGTCTAAGAATAGAGTGGAAGTGCAGGAATATAGTTTTAAACTGAGGGGGTAAAGGAGAGTGGTAAAGGGTGGGAGGGAAACAATAACTAGTAAAATACAGAGTTGATAACTTCATACAAGGGGGTCAGGGGTTAGGAATTCATTGCAAGGAGCCTATATACTTAGGCAAGGGTCAGCTTTGGGAATGCCCAGCAATAGATGATGCTGGTGTGCCTATATGCTAACTAGAACACACAACAACTAGAGAAAACAAGGAGGTTATGATCCCAAGGGGATCCAGTTTGGGTCATGGACAACAATGTTCAATGTTGCCATGCCCCATACCAACCACAGTTACCGAACACATTGGGGATGGGGATTTAAGGTGCACAAGTCATAATAAGTAAGTAACAGAAACATTAATTCAGAACAAAAAAGGGCAGAATGCAGAATGATTTAATAATGGGACTTAGTCATATACAAACAAGAGACAAACAAGAATGAAAGAATAGTGAAGAATTATGTTGTTGTTGATGCTAAAAATTAGTTAGAACATACCAGTTAGAGAAGCAAAGTTCAATAAAGAAAAGTAATAAGGACTCCAAAGTCTAGCCTTGGCTTTCAGCCGTCTAAACAGACAGTAGCAGAAGTAGCAATAAAGTAAGACAGAGTTTTTGAGTGTAAGTGTGTGTTTTGAACTTAAAATTGTTCGTGTTTGAAAGAAGAGAAGTACAGGGTATTTACAGCCTTTTGAAAACGAGTTAAAGGGAAATAATAAGCCACAAACATGGAAACAATCACTATTCAGAATCAATTATACGAGTGATTGCCTTTAATTAAGGTATTACTTGCTTAACGGGTAATGACAGGATCATAGTAAGGAAAGAAATCAACTTGTAGGAAAACTTACAGTTGCCATAAAAGTAGTAAAACAATTGAGTAAGTAATCAAGTCTAGCTACAGGAATATATTTATTTTGGGAAAGGATTCAAAGTAAGGCAAAACAAGGAAAATAATCAATTAAACTTAACGGACGAGTGAAATCAGAATTTCATAAAAGAAAGGTTTGAAATCAGTCCAAAATTGAAGATCAGTCAAGAAGGAAACTCAACATATAAATAGAGTGCACGAACATTAAACATGTGAGGCCAAACTATGGCAAAGAGAAGCATCATGCAATAATAGCACGAAGTTAGTAGACAACAAACATTTGAAACATGATAGTCACATAGATCAAACTTCATTGACTTAGTAGTAGAGAAAAAGAGAGAGTATCAGAAGCATGCAAATGGTCAAGTGAAAGACCCTTCTAAAAAAGTATAGTCGAGTTTTAACAATAGCAAGAAACCAGAATCACATAAAGAAATAGATGCCGAAACAAAAGAATTTCAAATCAAGTCGAGCAACTTCAAACACATGAATTGCACAAGCAGTTTTAGAAACTCGAATAGACCCCAAAGAAATTAGGGTTTTGAAACCAATCGAGTTTAGAAATGATGAGAAAACAGATTGCACAAATACTTAGAGACTCGACTGAACCCAAAAGAAATTAGGGTCTTCCAACACCACTCGAGTCTAGAGATTATAAGTAAGTAAATCAAACAAATAAATAGTCTTAGGAACTCAAATAAACCCAAAAAATTAGGTTTTTGAATAGCCATCGAGTCTAGAGATGATAAACAACGAAATAAATCAAATAAATAGTCTCAGGAACTCGAATAAACCAAAAAATAAGTAAATCAAACAAATAAATACAAATGAACTGAGAAAACTCAGAAGACATTAGGGTTTTTATCATGCAAACTCAGAGAGGATAATATTACGAGCAAACATAGAAGAACATGTCAAAAATCAGAGAAGGTTTTGAAATAACTTAACCAGAAAACCCTAATCGAAAAAGATAAAGAGTTTTGGAAGCAGAGTTTTAAAAGAAACCTTGAGGGAAATGCTTAGAAGTTTAAATTAAACATAGGTTTGAACAGGTCTGAAAGAAATCGAAAGAAATTAGAGGTTTGGGTTTCAGAAGAACCCCAAGTGACGAGAAAGGCCTTGAAAGCCATTGATCTCAGTAGAAGAGTCAAAGGTCTGACTCGAATGGCTATGGCTGGCCGGAGAAAGATTAGAGACGACCGGAGAACAATCATCGAGCGAATTCTGGACCAATCCCCTTCATGATTTGGTCATTAGACCACAGAAACGAACATGTAAAAGTCATTGGAGGCTGATACAGGTCTCCGATGACCTTGGAGGGCCATGGATTAGGGTGGATTATGGTGGCGGCGTCTAGGGTTTGAGGGTGGTAGAGAGGATTTGAGAGAGGATGGGGATTCAGAGGTGGCGTGTTATGAGGAATGATAGGGTTAGGGGGTCGTTTGGGATTAATTAAGGTAAGCGGGTTTGGTGGCTGTTGATCATTTTGATCAACGGCCTGGATTGAACGGGTAGGTGGACGGTTTAATAGAATAGGGTTTGGGTCGGTTCAAATTGCAATTGGGTCGGAGTAATTGGGCTTCACATTGGGTTCAATTGGGGTCCCAAATCATGCTATAATTGAAATAAAATTGGGCTAACATTTAAATAGCCAATTTCTCCTATTTGATTTATAAAAAATAATAAAATAAATTCTGTAAGTAAATTAAAGGTGACAAAATGATGTATAGTATGTAACTATCAAATTAAAATACTGGAATTAATTTTTATAGATATAAACGCAAATAAATCTAAAAGAGGCTAATATTGAAATTATATGCAATTTAGCCTTAAAAATATTAAATCAATTTATAAAAAATATGCAAAAATAACTTAGCTATATTTTAGTATAAATATGAGAGTCCAACAAGCGAATTACAAAAATAATAATTTTGGTAATTATTATTGGTTTTTTTATGAATGAAATAAGGAAATAAATTGGTTTAAAATTTTTTTAAAATTAAGAAAAAATAATAAGACATTTGGACATGCTTATATATGCACACATGTGCTATTTTGAGAGTATCTTGCATATAAAATATACATAGGAAAAAATTGGGTATCAACAATGGTTGACGGGAGGATTGATTTGAGATTTTTAGGTGAAGTTGCTGAACCACTGTCATAACCGCACATGCGGCTTGGGGACCGTAGAAGCGGAAGGATAGCCGCAAATGCGGAAGTGGGCATGAAGGATTGAAGCGCAAGTGCAGATGGTTGGTCTCACCTGCGAGACCGCAGGTGCGAAATGTGAGGCGCAAATGCAGATCCTGGTCTTAAGTGAAAAATCGCACAAGTGGTGCGCTTGACCGCAAAAGCGGTAGCGCCGAAGCGAAAATGGACCGCAGGTGCGAAAAGTCTGGGTTAGAAAGTATAAAATATTTCCTTCGCGAATATTTTTCATAACATTTCAAATGGGAAGAAGCTCTGGATAGCAAATTCAAGGGAGAAATCAATATGGTTTCTTAGAGGTAAGGTCCTTGGTCCCTAAAAAACATTTATGATGATTTTTAAGGTTGTAAGTTTGAAATCTATGGAAAATCATTAGCAAATTGGGGTTTAGGGCTTGAAAATTAGAGACCTAAAATTAGGGATTTGAGGGATCATTTGTGGTCGGATTTTGGTATTCTTGGTATGTATGAACTCGTGAGAGTGTAAGGATTCTAGTTTTGTGATTTTATCGGAATACGTGGTATAGGACCGGGGGTCAGGTTTTGATGTAATTTGATTATTTTTGAGTGGGATTTGTTCCCTTAGCATATTTTGATGGTTATATACTGATTTTGGATAGATTTCGGGCATTGAAAGCCGAATCGAGAGGAAAAGGCATCGCGAGCTAGAGTTTGGCTTAGCTTGAAGTAAGTAACGCTTCCAAACTTGGTTCAGAGGATTAGAAACCCCGAACTGTGTGATTTGTGCTTACTACTGAGGTGGCGCAAATGCCAAGTGACGGGCGCATGGGCGTGCACCGTGAGAATTGCATCCTGGATCATTCCATGGCACCGCTTAGTGGCTCTTTCATGTTGATATTGTGTTGTAATTATGTGATTAAGTTGATAAAATGCAAATCATGCTAATGTTATGGCTTCACATCGATATTGTTGAGACTTGAGAGGTCGTTTCTTGCTGTAATGTCATTAGTTTATTTATAACCTATACTCATGTTTGTTAATGCATAGTATATCATGCCTCAGTCTCGATTATTGCTACTTGACATATCGTATCGTTGTTCTGCCTTGTATCATGAAATTTTAGCCCGTGTGTGTGAGAATAGAGAGTAATGACTGAGTGAGGCCGAGAGTCAGATATTAATTAACAGTATAGGATCGGGCTGCATGCCGCAGCAAGATATTGATAGCCTTCGCTGGCATTGATATAGCGCTTGTGCTCAGAGAATCCCGCCCGGAGTCTTTACACCTCAGTAAGCGTTGTAGTTAATGATATTGAAGGATGGATCTTCCCTGGATATGGATCTTGTCCGAAGTATTTGGTATGGAGATGGATCTTCTCCATGAGGCTGGATTGGCATGTATTCCTCGGTACTGGGTGACTTATTGTCTATGATGTACGTACATTCTGGGATGGATCTTCCTTTGGCCGAGTGGTCCATATACAGTACCGAGTGGTTGAGCACTGTGAGTGGAGGTATTATACGTGACATTGATCATGCCATTTGAGCATTGGTACTTAGAGTTTCCTGAGCTTTTATACTCTGTATTGTTCATACCGTGTTTAGTTATTTCTCAAAAACTACATGAACTGCAAGCATGTCTACTTTTTCCGTACAGTTATCTGTTGCAACCTCTATGAGATTTGGTTCGTCACTACCATCAGCCCATAGATTGGACTTGTTACTTACTGAATTGGTGTACTCATGTTACCCCCTAAACCCTGTATGGAGATCCAGGTATCTCGGGGGCACGGTAGCAGTTGTTGATCTTGCCAGTTGAGGACTTTTCTATGGAGATTGCGAGGTAGCTGCTTGGCGACCGCAGTTCTGCCTTCTCCTTCATTATCTTCCTTGTAGTACTTTTACTTAGACATTCTCAGACTATGTAGTCTTATGTATTTCAGACAATTGTAGTATGTGGCTCATGACTAGTGACACCCAAGGTCGGGATTTATGTATGTCTTTCCGCTGGATTTGAGTTCTATTTTATCTTATCTGGATTTTTTTTAAAACTATGATTTTTTAAGTCTTAAATTGGAAAACAAAGTGAATGGGTAATAATTGGCTGGTCTAGTTTCATGATAGGCGTCATCACGAAGTTGTTGGATTTTAGGTCGTGACAGTAGTCATTGTTCTTGCTTTGGAAATGCACCTTACTACCTACGATATCTTAAAATAAAATAACTGATGTGCTGAGGTGCTTGATAATATGCCTAAATCCTAAATTTTTGTACCTATCTCTTTTGATAGGGCATATACGGATTTATATTTTAGACATCCACACACTTTTTACCTGTTGGGAGTAAGCTTCTTAAACATATGGGGTTCAAGAATGGTATCTTGATGGTATCCAATGAAGGACAAAAAAAGGTGAATGATTATATAGAAAAATAAAAACTAAGAAGAGAGCTCACTCAAGAATGACCTTTTTCCTCTTTCCATTGTTCATGTTATATGTGTGAAATTATAGTGTTAGTGACTGCCTTGATTTGTATAGTAGTTTCAAATATGATAGATTTAAGATGAGATTATAAAAGTTAAAAGTAATTTGTTAATATAATTTTATTTACAGTTACATGTTCCCATTACTTTTTTTGGTTTATGTTCCCATTGCTTAGTAACTCAGTTATGACACATTAAAGTTTTTTGTTCTGCCTATCGAAACTCTTTCAAAGGCTTTTGGTTGTTATTTGGTTATTGTTGAAGCTGGTGTTAGTGGTTGTGATGTTTCTCTTTGTGTCGACAAGAAAGTAAACCACTCTTTCGTAATCATGTGGTTGAATAAAGGTGCTTATTGGCTACTGTTATTTGCATAGTTAGACTTCTGAATCGACAAAAAAGCTACCACCTACAAAGGAACTCCATAATAAGCGATACGACGTACAATTTGTACTGATACTTTTTGCTCTTTCTTCTCGTTAATTCTCCTTACTTCATGTTGTTCTTGAACCAGTAGTCATTCTTGAGAAGAGATTGTTATAGTTAGTACTTACCCCGAACTAGGTATTGTCCTTAGAATTAGGTATCTCTTTACTGTTATCTACTAACTGCCAATTCACTTGATTAGAAATATATATATATATATATATATATATATATATATATATAAACTCATTGACTTCTCTAGAGAGAAAAGGTTAAAAGTGCTATTGTTTACTAACTCATATAAAATGACATGTAAAGTTAAGCTTTTATTTTGTTTCAGAGTTCGTTGCATGGAGATTAAGGGTGTGTTTGGTAAATGTTTTCCAATTTTTCCATATTTGGTTGGCTTAAATGTTTTGAAAAATATTTTTCTTATCAATTCATTTTCCTCCAGTTGGAGGAAAATATTTTCCTTATCATAAGAAGGGAAAACATTTTCCAAAGCTCCTTCTCAACCTTCCCTACCATATCCCCTCTTTTTCCATTACCACCCCCTCCCCCCCCTCCCGCTAAAAAAGAATTTACCTTAAATTTTTTTTTTTTTTGCAATTTAAAATTTTTGTTTTTCATTTTTCTGCATACCTGCCCCCACCCCCCCCCCCGCCCACAATTTTTTTTTTTTTTGCAATTTAAAATTTTTGTTTTTCATTTTTCTGCATACCTGCCCCCACCCCCCCCCCCGCCCACAATTTTTTTTTTTTTTGCAATTTAAAATTTTTGTTTTTCATTTTTCTGCATACCTGCCCCCACCCCCCCCCCCGCCCACAATTTTTTTTTTTTTTGCAATTTAAAATTTTTGTTTTTCATTTTTCTGCATACCTGCCCCCACCCCCCCCCCCGCCCACAATTTTTTTTTTTTTTGCAATTTAAAATTTTTGTTTTTCATTTTTCTGCATACCTGCCCCCACCCCCCCCCCCGCCCACAATTTTTTTTTTTTTTGCAATTTAAAATTTTTGTTTTTCATTTTTCTGCATACCTGCCCCCACCCCCCCCCCCGCCCACAATTTTTTTTTTTTTTGCAATTTAAAATTTTTGTTTTTCATTTTTCTGCATACCTGCCCCCACCCCCCCCCCCGCCCACAATTTTTTTTTTTTTTGCAATTTAAAATTTTTGTTTTTCATTTTTCTGCATACCTGCCCCCACCCCCCCCCCCGCCCACAATTTTTTTTTTTGTAATTGAAATTTTTGTTTTTGTATTACTGCCCCAACTGCCCCGAAAAAAAATTTAAATATATTTTTCAGTTTTAATTTTATTATTTATCGGTTTAAAGGCTCAAAATTTTACAAGTTTCAAAATTATGAGTTCGGAGGTTTATGTGTTTGGAAGTTTACGGGTTTAGAAATTATAAAGTTTACAGGTTCGAAATTCCGCGATTTTGAAAGTTTAGCGGTTCGAAAGTTTATGAAATTTGTGGGTCTGTAAGGTTGTTGGTTTGAAAGTTTATGGTTTCATATTTATTATGTTTAAATTATTTATGAATACTTTTGAGAAGTCAATTTCCTTAATTTGGGTACCAAACACCGAAAAATAAATAAAATTAATACTTGTTTTTCAAGAAAATATTTTCTTGGCGGAAAATATATTCCGTTATACAAACACACCCTAAGAAGAAAAAGATGTTGAAATTCTAAGTCCCCCTTCAGGCGCCTCATAGTTGTGCTTTTGCCCTATTTTTTTCCTATTACTTTAGTCCGACAACCTTATTGTCACTAGTATATCCCATGCTTTTGGCTTTTCATGTCCGTCTCCATAGCTTCTAACATGTTATATTTTTTTTCCCAATTAGGATTTGGATTTGGGGTTATTCTGTGTTTACATTCTGCAATGTTTCAACTGTTTGATTAAGGACCTCAATTTCTACGGATGTTGACTCTATCCATGTTGTCTATTTGAAAGGAGTTACTGATATTGTACCATAATGGGTGTGTTTGGTATAACGAAAAAATTATTTTTTGGAAAACAATTAGTAATCTTATTTATTTTCTGGTGTTTGGTACGCAAATTAAAGAAATGACTTCTCAAGAGTATTAATAAAATATGAAGCCATAAATTTTCAAACCAACAACTTTCCGAACCCATATTTTTCATAAACTTTTGAAACCGCGGAATTTTGAACCCGTAAACTTACAAACACATAAACCCCCGAACTCATAACTTTGGAACATGTAAAATTTTAAACTTTTAAACCGATAAAAAAACTAAA